>JAPZDY010000015.1:5116446-5131232 GCA_029783645.1 Ctenochaetus hawaiiensis | reverse complement strand
TAAAGCTTCCCAAAGTGGGATCAATAATACGCTTAATACTGAAAAAAAAAAGCTCTGTGCAGTCAGCTCTCATCTCATCTGTCACACGTAATTCTGTAAGCTGTTGAGAAAATAAACACGCAGGACGGATGCCGGTGTCTGTCAGGATGCTGGGAACACATGCTTTAGGCAAATGATATCCCACTTACATTGTTTTACAGCACCACTGCTATTATTGCAGTCATTAGTCTAAATTATTGACTCATAACGCAGCGTTTCTGTGCAGCCATCACTAGGTTTGGGGTTTAATTTATATGTAAATGCATTTGTAGCCTGTGTATTATTTTGTTAGCGCATCCTTTGTAGGAATGAGATGTGCGGTGTTTGGGTTTGGAGGGATGTTGATTACAACTCAGATGATTGAACTCCAGAGAATAAGTCCAATTTCTTTAAGTCGGAACAAGATTTTCGCAGGAATAAAAGGAGGATTTGTTGACTTGACTTGAAACAAAAAGGGTTTTTTGTTCATTCTCACAGCGTTGTGAAGCTGTGGAGACGGCGTGAAAAAGAGGAAAATGGCGTGACTCTCTGTGCAGCAGAGATTTTTACTGAGGAAAAGAGCAAACGATTTGACAAATGTAAAAGCTTTTCTAAACATGGGGTTTTACAATAACCACATATGATTCAGCAGCTAAATGAACATTTATTGGTAAAAAAATGGTTATAAATGATCTTCCAGCTGAGGGTGAAAGAGAGATATTTACAGTTTGACTACTCCATCATCGACCTAATTAAGCAATTTTGTATGCCATTATTCCTGGTTTGTAACATAAAGAGTCCCATGAGGCTGTGATTATACCGAACTAATCATTAGCAGTCTGAAATGTAACGTGTGACAGGCCTGTTGTTGTGAGCAATTAAGGATTTTGAGAGAGCAGGAGTTCTTCAGAAGTCAGCGTAGAAGTGGCTTTAGAATTTCAAAACAAAGAAAACAAAGCTGTCAAAGCTGCAACTGCTCGATAAAAGATAAAAAAAATAAAATAAAAAAATAACTGAAGGTCGTGAGCAGCAGTGTCTTTATCCAGACTTATTTGGTTATTGGATTCACAAAACCACCCACAAGGAAGCCAAAATTAGCTTTCGCTCGCTCTGAAAGTATAATTTCATACTGAGCACAAGTACATAGTGAGGATTATAATGTTCTTTGTGACCTTTAATCAAACTTGAGTTATCACATTTAGATTATTACAGTGTTGGGATGATTTTTCTTTTCAGGGTTAAATAGAATTAAAAGACAATAAAGGCAGGTATGAGAAATCGTTACAGTTTTATAAAGATGAAGCAAACTGTAAAAAAGCCATATATGCAGTATTCATTATATGTACATTTTACAACTTGTGATGTTTCTCCCATTTTGGACTGCATTTAGTTTGGAGAAATGCTCATTAGCTTTCATTCACGTCTGCATTGCAAAGATTTGGCTGACTTAGTGCAGTCTTATGCATAAACTTCCGACTTTTCTCATTTGCAAATATATTTAAATGTAATTGTAAAGCGGGAATGAAATTCTATAAAATAACACTTCCATCTGTTCCGTCCATCATATAGAGACTACAGGAACTATGCAAACTGGTTATTTTAAAGAGTTTGTTTCATGCATTTCTTCAATTGTGCCTTCTGTTGTACAATATCTCCAAATTTTTTAAACTCTTAAACGTGAGCGAAATACAAAAGATTTATCACGTGTGTGTGTGTGTGTGTGTGTGTGGAGATCTTTGGAATTGTCTGCACATTTGATGGGGCTGACAACTGAGATGCACAAAGTAATGTAACAAATGATAAAATCATTGTTTTAATTTACTGCTCAGTAATTATCCAAGTACAGTTATATACAGAGCTGACTAAAAGAATAGTCTTTCTCAGACTCGCCCAACACTGATCATTAAACCTCAGTTCATCCAACTCTACTTGATGGATGATTTTCTCTTTTTAATGTCTTTCTGTAATTCACTGTGGACTCCACTGCCAGTGCAGATGTGCAGTGATGAGTGTACACACACGGAATAATTGAATGGTTGCATGGAAGTTTTTTTTTTTTTTTCCTTTTCCCAGAAATCTGATGGGTGTGATCACTGACAGTGATCCACCATAAAGAAAAAAACCCTCTCACAGCAAACTGCCCCTGCTCGTCTGTTTCAAAGTAGCCTGCTGGCAGACAACCAAACCTTGCAGTCCACTGTAATCTGCTCTGACTCTGCGGCTGCACCTCCAGTCCACTTTCTGCTCAGATGGAGCAAACACTCCTGAGAGCAACTAATGCAGAAGTTGTTGATCTCTTGCTTGCATGTTAGAGTTCTGGTAATGTGTTCTTATATTCAGACAAGCCGTGTACAAAACGTTATACAAATTGTTCTATAACAAACATAAGAGTGTAATTAAACACAGAGAGCCACTGAATTAAAGGAACTTCAGTTACATAAAATATAAGGTGGAAATCAATTGAAGAAGACTGTGAGTAGACTGATGAATAAAAAGATGCAAAAGTAACTCCATTAAGCAAAGTGAATGCAAAAAGGATTAAGCAAAAAAAGCAATTACGGTCGTAAGCCTCTGCAGAAGTACAGAATCAAAACCTCAAAAACAACAGTAATATCACACAGAGACTTTCCATTAAGAGACAAATTAAATGATCGTATTTAAAGCCTCATGCTGATGTTTCCACCAAGTTAATATACCAAAATTTTCATTAATATAACAAAGAAAAATAATTCTTTTAACAATACAATAACACAATACTACAGGTTTTAGTCTGTTCTAATGTAGTTGTCTACAGTGCACAATAATATGCACTCATGTCATCTGTGATACCATGAAATAAAAGGGTGTGTTATCCTCACCCTGACAAGTAAACAGGAAGGAAAGCCTTGCTATCGACAGACTTTTTTCCCTTCTCCTCTCAACCTTGCTTGCTTTTTTTCCCCCTGTGTCTGCGAGGCTCAATATTCAGCGATCAAATGTAACCTTTAAGATGTCGATAATGTTGAGGGCCAGATCAGGACAGAGAGCAAAGAGGAATGGAGGAGTTGACCTGCACTTGTTCCAAAAGTTATGAGCCACCTTTAACCTTCACAAAACTCGACAAACCTTTTGCTTCACATGCCACAGCCGATCGGTCGCTACAAACTGGCTTGTAACCCTGAAAGAAATGTATACAATTAGCGGAACTTACAAAGGTCTGAAGGGCTTTCTTAATCAATCCATTATTGTTTCCTCCCTGACATAAAATCAATGGATGGCCCATCATGAAAGCTGTACTACTGTAATGTCGGAGCCATGACATCGAGAACATTCGATTATGGGCCACCAGGTGAAGGACCTTCAGAAGGCTTCTTGAAGGATGGAGGTGTTCTTGAAGCATCCCATAATCTGAAAGGATGAGAAAGCAGCTCTGAGCATGGAGCATGTAGGGAGGCTGCGTTCACTGCCAGCATGATCTAAGAGGTTTATTTATTAGCTTAACATCTTATTTTAAGCTTGAACACACCCCCTTCAAATATTTAAAAAGATGCATTTAATCCGTTTCTGACAGTGAGGACAAATGAAGTGTAGCTTTTCACATCACAGAGAGTTGATTCCTGTTTTAGTGTCTGGATAAGGGGCTGTTGCCTTGATTGGGAATGTGTTGTAGCCCTAAAGTAGAGACTTTGGACTACAAGGCATCATAATTGATTTTTCACATACATTTCTGAGGCCTAGAATACAAAAGTCCCTGCTTCTCTGCAGTAAAAGGGAAATAACTGCTGTTGCAATTAACACTAGATGATGGAACAAAAAAGTAAATGTTATTATTTATTAACTCAAAAAGTGGATTTAAAAGTGACACTTAAAACTACTTAACTACTTGACCAGGTGTGAAAGTTTATTTATGTTATTTCTGAATGAATGAAATTCCCTGGTTTTGTTGTGGTGTGCAAAGGTTTTGAGACGTGTTTCTAAGATTCCAATCTCCATGAATAAAATTTTTGTTTTTGTGTTCAAAGCATTTAAAAAATATATTATTTAAAAAGAAATCTATTTCTAGAATCAATGCCCTTATTTTTCAAGTTTTTTTTAAATTTGGAGAAGAAATAATAAGACAGAAAAAGTTCTGTGGTGTAACCTTCAAGGAAACAACAAGTGAAAGTTTTCCTCCTACATTTTTTTGCACCCAGTCTTTTCCAAAGCAAACAGTTTCTGGCTTTTTATTTATGAATGTCAGTTTTATGAATATATTCAGGGTATTATCTGAAAATTAAACCAGAAAACAGAAAAATTTAATAAAAAAAATTAATTATGGTTTTATGGTATGAGCCCCATAACAATCCACCAATCCAGAGGCAAAAATTTTAGAGATGATTATCTCAAAACCCAAGCAGATAAAATCTAAGATTACAGTATCTGCTTGGCTACATCATCAAAATAAATACATTCCCTTTTAATCAAAATTAAAAAAAAAAAAAAAAATCAAAATTGTTAAATTTTGATAACCATTTTTTCTTCTTTAGGAAATGATCTAAATCAATAATCTTTCTATCTATTGATCTATTTATCTATTCATTTAACCAATAGTCTTTGCTGTCAGTAACAGCTCTGATTTGTGAGCAGCTTCCTGCATCACAGCACAGATTTTCTGTCTGCTCAAGATGCAACTCAAAGCTGTTTGGCTTAACAAGACAAAGCTGCACACCAACAACATTGTTTTATTACATAAAAAATGGAAGTAAATGAGTTTTTGACTCCTCCTTTGACTTGTGGTTTGCAGCTGTGTGTGAGCCATATCTGCATATCTGCGCATACGGATCTCCAAACTAAGCACTGGAAACAAGAGAAAGATGCAGCTCTGCAGAACAACCTTTTTTTCCTGTTTGTTTTTGAGTCCTCAACCAGCAGAATAAAGGGGTTACCACATCTGTCGAAAAAACATGCTGCTTGTCCCCAGGCTGGACTCCACAGCCAGAGCAGATTTTTTTTACAGGCAATCCCAGCTACGTGCATGACATTTGCAAACCTACCCAGAATGCAACAAAACCAACTTTTCAGCTCTGGCTCAGACTGATGTGACCCAACTGTGCTGGATGTGTGACTGCACCCTAAATTGCTCTTTCCACACTTGTGCTAGTCTGCTCCTGAAAACCACTGGTCCTGTTTATTCTCCTCCTCAGCTATCAAACAGTAATACCTGATGGAGTTTCAGCTTGAAAGGTGCAGCTTCGCTCTGTTTAGGCTGCTTTGGGTTTAGTCAGACTCAAAACACAAAAACAAATAAACCTCTAACAGCCTTTTATTGTCTTCCATTGCTGCATTCAGCCAGACAGTCCCTGACTGTCCCTGACCTGCACAAGGCTCTTGTCACATCTCACTTTCAGCCCCGAGAAATGGAGTTTGACTCAGGCTGTTCTTGCCCTGAATCCTCTGGGGGCTGTATTAAAAAGGCATCGCAGCAATGTTGACAGGAATACGTTTATCGGGATTGTGTCTCCTTACAAGAGGCGGCTGGGGGTGGCGCTGGCTGCCACAGGTCGCCTTGGCTGGTTTGCAGGCCATTTGATCTCCATATCACCTGCACTGGTTAGCCACCAGGCTGGCGCTTCAGATGAAGTCTCACATCATGGAGTAGAAGGAGATTGGATGGGTGCTGCTTTTTATTATTTTAAACCATTGAGCACAAAGCTGATTTTTTTTTTTTTTTTTTTTTTTTTTTTTTGGCAAATAAATCCGTGAGCAGCAGTTAGTGTCTCTCCTTTTTGTCAGGCTTGGCAGTAATTGCAGGGCTGTCAGGCATTTGGAATATGAATGTAGACGCTAATGACATCAGTAGCTTCATACCTCCTGCTCTCAAATGCTGCGCTGTGTTTCAAAGCATTAAAAACAGCTACGCAGGTTTTCATTTTAGCTTTCTGCATCAATTCAAATCAGTCAGCAGTGGGACATTTCACTCCTCTGTGTATCTGTACCGCCAAACTTTGTCATGGTTTACAGCACCTGCTATGCCTCATAAAACGTGAGAAGCGTTATTGTGACAGTTGAACAATCAATCTTTATTTTTACTGCAAATGAACACCTCTACATTCCCCATCTAGAAGCGGGGCTTATGTGGTTTGTAGGAGTGTACATTACATACATAATTTAGGAGTTTCCAGTCCAACAAACTGCCAGCTCCTTAAACCTCCTGACCCTTTCATTGAATCTTATCACATGGAAAATGTGTTTGGTAATGTCTTCGAACCTAATTATACTCATCCCCTTATCAAATTGACAACATCATAACCTGAGCATCTAGTTGCAAACACCCCTCCACTGTCTTCTGCCCTTCTAATTACATACAGTGGGAGCTGTGGGGAGTGTGTGTGAGGCAGTAAACACTCACAGCTCACAAGCCCAAATGTCTGACAGCATTTTACTGCACTGCTAAGTTATACTTTACTGGATCTTTATAGACAGGTGGGAAACTAATGCATGAACCTTAACAAATGAGCAAAGAAATAGGCTTCTAAACTAGTTTAAGTCTGAAAATTATATGAACCTTTGCAGATGTGACCATGATAAGCAACCCTGTCTCTTAAAACTTACTTCTGCACTCTGATACTAGATGAGCCTCTGTGGGTATTGACTTGTAGACTAACAGTTTACAATCATAATAACTGCTCTTTCCGTCTACAGAGCCATTTCTTGAGCTAAATGCTAAAACACTAACATGCACATGAAAGTGCCAACATGCTAAAGCTAAGAAGGCATTATGTTTACTACATTAACAGTTTATCGTGTTAGCATGCTGGTATAAGCCAAGCATGAAAGGATGGTGCAAATGTAATGTGTTTTGAAGGTAATGGTTATTAAACCAAAGTATTAAACCAAAGTATCAAACAAAGTATTAAAAACTAACTGAATTGACCTGATAATGGCACGAGATGAGAAATTATTTCATCTTGAGTGGGACATGGACGTCTGCTACAAATGTTATGGCAATCTGTTCACTGACTGCTAGACATTTTTATAAAAACCACAAATGTTAACCTTGTGATAGCATGGAGGAAAAGTCAGGGGATCTCTTATGTCATTAAGATTCCGTCTGCACTAAATTGAATCTAAATCCATCAAGTAGTTTTTCAGATAGCCTGTTACAATCTGGTCCAAAGTGATGAGCATACCTGCAGAAAAAGCCATATTTCCTTTGAGCCACGAGATGGTGCCTTTGTTAGAAAGTTTTTGCCTGTTTTTAGATTTTGAGAAAGGAATCACTACAAGGATGGTTTTAAAAGTTTTCATTATGGAGAATATACTTGATAATTAATCAGTAAATCACTGTGGGAAGTCTGTTTGTTGTGAGAATAAAATGAAGGAGTGAGCCAACAAGACTGAGGTGAAAAAGCCTCTACCTGTTCACACTGGAGAAAATAATACCTGCTTTTTTTAGAGATCCTTGCTGCTGCCACTGGAGTTTGAATGTCAACTGGTGTCATCCACACAAACACGACTTAACAGGGAAACACAGCAGGATTCAAGTAAACAGCTTAGAACCTGCGGGTTGTGGAGCAGCATAAGTCATTCCATTTTGCCATTAGAAGCATAATGGCTCTTTATGGGGTTTTGTCATTGCATTTCACCTTAAAGGCCCCGCAGCATTATGCAAACTAGGTTAGGATGAAATCTGACTCTGACACCTCTTCTGACAGCAAAGTCATTACTAGGAGATTATGAATCAGACATTTAGTCCACAGTCAGGTTTATGAGATGGATTGGTGAGGGCTCTTGGGCTCTTTTGCATTTAAATAACCTCTTGTGGCCCACTCAAACACTCCACTTTATTAACGCTCACCCAGACTAATGATGTAGAACGCCCTATTAATTGCTGAAAATGCCGGCTTCTGATCCCCATGTCGCTCTCCCTTCCTACCTTTTCCCCTTGCAAGTGAGAGATATATGTGTTGACATTGTGATCAAAGCCGGGTGCTGATATCACGACTTCAGTATGAGTCAACGTGGAAGGTTCAACCCAGAAGGATCAAGGGTCTTTATTGCAGAGGAAGCAGCTGAATCCAAAGCGATGAATGAGCCGCAACCAGAGTTTCTTCTCTCTGGTTCTCCTCGGTGTTTGGGTTTGAATCAAATATCCAAACACAACGTGAGATCCTATAAAAATGTATTGATCCCTGTGGGGGAACTCGGCTGCTGCAGCGGCAAGAGTGATGGTATTCAGCATGAAGAAAATGACTGCTAACATAAACACAAAAACAACAGCCATATTCATATTGATGCAAGCAATAAGCAGTGCAACAGGACACAAGCATCTGTGTGGTTATAAACATAACAATATTATATTTCCAGCTAACAGTCATTTACATTCACCTTAGGTGCACCTTCTGATTGACACACAGGTACTATCCGTGTTACCATTATCCATCCTTTGCAGGCTTGCAGGGGGCTGGTGTGTGAGGAGGAACACCTCAAATAGGTTGTTATTGTAGGGTTGATACATAGAGACAAACAAGAAGCAGTAAACCAACAGAAACACTAGGAGTTGGTGCAAACTCCACACAAACTGTCCCAAATCCATAGCAGATGCTTATTTTAAAAGTCAGTTTTTCAGTCTGTATTGATATTTCCCCACTTGGCATTTTTATTTCATATGTATAGTCATAAGCTCCTCACCTTTTAGCCGTATGCAGGTAACACACTTCTAACAAGTTTAGTCTGTTAGCTCCTGTTAGGGCAACAACAATAATAATATAATTTTGAATCAACCCAGTAAAGGTTATTGTCGTAAAATACACACAGTACATGGGCTTTATTGGCAAAGCTCTTTTCTGGTCTTATTTAGTTTTTCAAGTTGAAGCTTCTTAGCCACTTACTAGCTAGACAGCATTGTGAATTACACTTATTACATAGTGTCAAACTGGAACACTAGAGATAAAGTCAGCTGCTAGTTTGTTAAATTAGAGATAACACTGCAACATTTGATTTTAGATGGTTTTCAGGAAAAGATACACAACTTTCTTCATAGTGTCCTTAGCCAAAAGGATCCAGCCAACTAGCTAGCAGTCAGATCGCTAACTGGAAGGGGGCGTGTGATTGGCTGAAATGTCACGATGATGTTACAAAATAAAAATCACATGACAAAAAACTGATTTTGATAATAATGCAATTCTCAAAACAAAAACAGAACAAAAAAATAACTGAAATGAAAGTAAATAAGGAGAACTATATGTTTACAGTTAACCCCAATATAAAAAAGTTAAACTGTATAAGTTAAGATTTAATTATTTATTTGTTTTTATTTGTTCATCTATAAATTTTGCACAATTTTCTTATAAATACACTGATTTTATCCTAATTTTTTTTTTTTTCTAATTGATCTTCCTAGTATTGCAGCTTTGGGGTTTGATAGCACTCAAGCTAAAACTTTCCTAAACCAAATCAGATACTATTTGAAGCTGTGACCTGGTCCAATATTTGAAATCAATACGGAGGAGAAAATGTTACCGAGGTGCTGTATGATCTCAGCCTGCATCCTAATCAATATTACATCCTCGTTAGCGAGACAAATTATCCCCGGTCTCAGTGTACAGCTCACTCTGTGTCCCGATGCTGGAATGATTTGCCTCTCTCTTCAGCCCGGCTCATTTCTAATCACACCTAATGGGGGAATTTTGATAGAGATTAATTGCATCCCTTGAAACTCTGGCTCCCACCTGCCAGTTTGGGCCCTCCCCACCCAGCCGGCCCCTGAGAGTATCAGTTTAACCCAAGTAAAACACAGAGATGGCTGCCAGGGAGGAAGAAGGGAGCTCTGGAATCAAACACAGAGTGGTGTGACAGTAATGCAGCATGGGGAGTAACACTGATGGATTTTGGGAATTTGAGTGGACATGTTTGTGTCTTTGCCTCTATGTGTGTGTGTGTGTGTTGTTCCTTTCCCCTGGCTTCTTTATATACAACGCCTGAGTGGCTGCTGGATCTGACAGCTTCCCAGGATTCCTGTGTGGCCGACCTCTTGAGGGTCTTGTTGCTATGTGAACCACATAGAGCAGGATGCACCACAGCAGGAGCCGTCTCCCAACCAAGCAGCGAGGGCACAAGCACACCTGCTGCTCATTGACTTCCGTCCAGACTAGAAAAGTTCACTCTGGTGCATTTTTTGCTTCTTGTTTCATTTCATTTGACACTGATCAATAACAAGCCAAGATGAGCTCATAAAGAAAATGACTCCAGCTCATTTATTGGACAGTTTTAGTCACAGATGGGCTGTATTTTAATTAAATAAACTTGAAATGTATTCTTAGATTTGCATATTGTGTCAAATTGAGAGGAAGAGATGTAGGACTTTGCAGGACTGATCACATTTTTGGTTCAGATCTTGTGTTCTTTCTTCTGGCCACTGCAGAGCGATGATATGCTGCCAAGGCACAAATCCTGACAGAGGAAGAGCTAATTAACTCCTGAGGTGAAAGTAAAATGTGACAAATCAAGGTTTGCTGTGCTTTTCTGAAGCCTTATTTTGAAGATTGTTTTCTTTGCATGGCATTTTCTGGATATCCCTTTTTTCATTTAGTTTAATCGCACTCATTTATTTAATTATATAGTTGTGCTTTTATATCTGTTTTTATTTGGGTGTAATTTTTCTGTTTTTCTTGTTTAACCCACTCACTTTGGTGCTGCTGGAGCTCTTGCGTATTGAATTGCAGGCCTCAAGGCTTCCGTGTGACTCCAGAGTGAAGACTCTTAACCACAGTTGAGTCTCTGGGCACTGCAGATTGATGAATCTGTAGCAAATTAAAAATGCAAATGCCGGTTTCTGTGCCAAACAGTAATTTACTCTGCAGCATTTCATCAGAGCATTATATACCTCTGCACTATTTTATGCATCCAATTGAACTAAACTGGATCCATTTCATTTATTTTCATATTATTTGTATTTCTGGTTTTTATCCCTTGTTTATATATAATGTTTGTTGTAAATGGAGATAATTTCCTCAGTAGCTCATTCGTTGACTGAGTCAGAGTTTTTTACCAGCTTGAACTACTGACCCCCGTCGTTGCCTTCTGCTTCTTGTCCATATTTTTGGACAGCCCATCCTTTATGGAGGTCCCAACGTAACTTCCTTTTAGAAAAAATTCTAGAGTAGTCAATTGAGTGAGACACAATATTTTTTAATTTCCTATGATTTTTGCCATCAATTAAACAAAAAATGTTTATCAATTTAAAATACAGTTTTCAATCAATGAAGTTGCAGTTTGTCATAAAGATGGTGGAGTAACACTCCCATTTTTCACTTGAAACTGCTCAGTGAACAATGTCTCTCATCCTGCATGGTACACATCATCAAGATCAACATACCGTCACCTTAGCACATTTCATTTTGTTCTTCTCGAACAAGGAAAGAAGTATTAAAAGAGGTGAAAATCATGACAGGTCTGGCTGTTTTGAGAGTTGCAGTTATGCCAAAGGAGAGCTAGTACCCTAAAAAAATGTCATCATGACATCACTTGTGCAACTTTTAGGTCTGTAGGCTTCTTTTTGTGATGAACTTCACCTTTTCTGACTTGCAAAATTATCTTTCAAATTGAAAAACATCATAGTGTGTGTGTGTGTGTGTGTGTGATGACAATTCAAACAGGATGTTAAGGTTATTTGTCTACCTCCACTGATTAAAAAGTTTTTTCTTCTGAAATGAGGCCCCATGTTGGTCCACCAGATGTGGCTTGATTTTTTCAATTTCAGAAACTGCTCAAAGGTCACAGATTAACAATAATAAACACAAAGATCAGATCTGTGGAGAGACTTTGTTTTGTATGAAAACGAGAAACAGCATGCATTCTCATCTCAACATTAAATTGAAATAGGTAAAAACACTCTTAGCGAGATTTCTGTCCTTTAAATGACAGATGTTACGTTGTAGCTGAGTCTAAGCTGCAATAACTGCCTTTGTGTCCACTTGGGGAGAGCAGGACAAGCTAAAAAAAAGCAGCATTAGCATTCCAATAAAGTTGTGGTAGTGAAAACTATTTGGAGTTGTAGTTCTGGCCACCTGACAAACTTTAGTATGTATTTTTATTTAAGCTTTGTTGTTTCCAACAGCTCCTGAGAAAAATATCTGGCTCTTTAGTACTACACTGTTTTCGCCAGCTCAGCAATAACATTGTCTGCCCATTGTTTGGAGGTGGACATGATGCGCGCAATGGGCCTATCAGAGTTTTTCTTTTCTTGCTGAGAACAGCTGCCTGTTATGGCAGGAAACAGGGCTGAGGCTGGAAGTGGTGCTGGTGTTTACAATAGTAAAGTTGTTTGCTGTAAAACCCAAACCAACTGAAAGATGCTGAAAGGAGCTTCAGAGTTGGTAGTTCTCTGTGGGTTCATCCTGCCAAGCATCTCTTTTCACAGAACACTTTTGATTTAAGTGCAAAATTTACTCTTGAAAACAGGCAATCACTGTGTTTTTATGGCTTATTTTTCCCATGTGCCAACCTTCAGCACTGAAAAAGGAAGCCAGTTTGGATGTGCCAAAACTGTAGTTCTTTAAATGGCCATTTGAGGCTGACTCAAATGACCAATATGCCAAACATAAATAATCATGTTAATACCATGATACAGGAAGCAGCTTTGGTGTCCATAGCTACTGATTATTAAAGATTAGATGATGCATAATTAAGAGCATGATTGCTGCTTGCTAGGTGCCATACATTCATTGGTAACATGGCGTACTATGGCGTCTCCAGTTCCACCCTCTTGTCCAAATATGGTCACTACTGGCTCCAGAAACCCGAGGTTAGCTCACTCATTGATTTGCCTAATATTCAGTCTTTGGTTCCTCCAAAAAATTTAGCCATGAAGAGGAAATATTTATTTAAGTTTTGCATAATTTGTCGATCTGCTTTATTTGTTAAATTCTAGAAAGCCACTAAAAGAAGAAGTCACTAAAGAAGTCACTAAAAGTGGGAAAAAGATCATTTTTACTGATTTGCCTCACTAAAAAAGAGCTTATCCAGTACTTGTTTTTCTTTTGATAAGAATTAAGAGAAGGACAACATCATCATTACATGTTAGAAACTCCCTTGTTGGTTGCAATTTTTTATCTCAGATAGCCTTCCTGTGTTATTTTTTTTTGCCCTTTTGAATTGTAATTTCATTCTGAACATCATGCACAACAGCTTTCATGTTTTCTCAAAAGTACAGCTACCAAAATATAAAGCTTAAACAAATATTAATGGGAAAAAAAATTTAAGTTAAAAACAAAGCTGATTTCATTTCCTACTTCCCCTTATTTCTCACAATTTTGGGCCATTCCATTACAGTCTCACTCCGAAAGAACCACATCACAGTTCTTTTCTTAGATAACTCAAGCCCTTATTTTCACGGCTGTTTTTGTAGTCATTTTCTGGAAATTGCGGCATTCTCAGCTAGACGAACTGAAGCAGAAAATGCTGCAGAGTTCAGAAAACATCCTGGCTGTGAAGTGAAGTGCTAAAACCAAACACATACCAACTAAAATGGACCTGCTGAACCCTGACTGACGCGTCCAAACGTGTTCTCCCGCAGGAATGAGATAAAGGAACACTGTGGGAAACTAATATGAGATATATCCCCACTCAGATTGTTGCTCATGTCTCAGTTACTTGTCACAGTCTTTGTAACCTCTGACCGGCATAATCTTTTAATATCTGAAGATGTGTCCGTCTGCAGTGAAGCTGGGGGTCAGTCCCACTGCGATGGGAAAATGTGAGGAAGCAGAGACGCAATTCCTTCTTGCAGTCTTATCACTGGCCTCATTACACCTGCGGAAAATAAAACCGAAGCACAAGCAAGGAAAACAGCACATCTGTACATGAAATGGTGCGCAAAATCATCCAGCAGTACAGCTAAAAAATAGGTGTCTTAATGCTGCTATTTTCTTTCATTATAGCCTGAAATTATGAAGTAATTTGCATGCAAAGTGTCCTGACGTTCAAACCCCCACTGGGTTTTTATTTTGGCTGCAGGCTAGGGAGACAATCTCTCCCTCTTTCTCTCACACAGAGATGAATGGAGTTGCCCATCCAGAAATCCAGACATCTTCTTAAAATTTGCACGTTTCTGTCAAACCTCTGGTGGGGGACAGTGGGGAGATGAGGAGAGCCATGCGTCTCTTTGCAGGAGGCTTTTAGGGGGCTGATGCTGCTCTCTCTAAGCTTTCATTCACACTGTTCATATCTGCTCTAGAGGAAACCAGTATGCCAATATGTACTGAACAATGTGAGGAAGATTCACATGAGACATCACGTTTTGTAGCTGTGAATCAGTCAAGTGCATGCTTTATCAACTCTGCTTTCCTAGGGATGCTGTCGGTTTATCACGACATAGTTCGTAGGTTTCTGCAGCCATTTTTTTA
Source organism: Ctenochaetus hawaiiensis (assembly GCA_029783645.1). NCBI lineage: Eukaryota > Metazoa > Chordata > Actinopteri > Acanthuriformes > Acanthuridae > Ctenochaetus > Ctenochaetus hawaiiensis. The sequence goes on along the minus strand of JAPZDY010000015.1, from coordinate 5,116,851 downwards.
ACATATATTAGAGGAGGAGTGATATGATTCTACTAGAATTGAGTCCAATTAGCAAATTAAAAAGAGGCCAGATGCTAAAACAGGTGTAAGCAATCAAACTGCTTTAGCCAGATTATCTGTGGCTGTATTTGGAAGGATTGGTGCCTATACTATAGCTACACTGATGGTTAATTACATGAAAACTGCTTGTGTACAACCATTACAGAGGGTCAAAGTAGGTCAAAGTAGTTGCGATGATTGCTCTGGAAGATTTTGTTCATAATTTAAAAAAAAAATCTTCGTCCTTATCAATTCAATTTGGCTTACATGAGGGTTTGATTAAATTAAAGTTAAATGTTTATGAAACTGGTATTACTCTGCAAAGCTAAGATAACACCTCCTGTGTTAATGATGCTTTTCAGTCCC
>JAPZDY010000015.1:5086053-5100035 GCA_029783645.1 Ctenochaetus hawaiiensis | reverse complement strand
GTTGTAATAGTGATGTCAGTTAAATTTGGTTTGATCAGACCTATAGAATATTAAATCATTCATCTTTGCTCACTATAGCCTTTCTTACCTTCAAGTGTTAATGCAGTAAAGGTTTTTAACATCTTTTTAAAATGTAAAAACATAAAGATATGGGTTTTCTTATCAGTATTAGATATGAGAATGTGGTAATTATTAGTTGTAACAGCCAGTGAAGTTGGGCTGTACTCAATGGTAAACACTTTAGGCACATCTATATTTACTCTTTGGTCCGCTGTGACTTTCTTTAGGTCTGTCACATCTCAAAAGCTGTTGGTATTCTTTTCAGCCCAAGGATTTCTACATGATTCACAGCGGCCCTTTTTATAATCTACATTATCAGGCTTCACTACGTGGCATTCACCTGTTCCCATTTTCAACTGCTTGCTGCTGCTGCTGCTGTGTTGTTGCTTAAGGTGCTTTTATTGGGTGGCACATTAAAAAGGGGATAGAAAATATCCACATAGATGGACTGACCACAGGGAGAACCTAGACAAATCTGTTGGATGCTCAAGTGGCTCTCTGACCCCCCATCCAACCCCTGCACTTAACTTTTTACACTCTGAACACGGATGTTGGCTGAAAAAAAATCTATATTGTGCATCGCTAGTCTGGTGTGATTGACGCCTCAGATGACAGCACTGTCAGCAGCCACATAGGACAGTCGCTCCTAAGTGCACATGAGTGTTGACACTGAATTATAACATAATGCACACTTTCTGTCTTTGACTGTGTGGAAATCTAGTGTTTTTATCCATCACTGGTGACGACCCATAAACTGAAATGTAAATTTTTTTTAGGTAGACTTTACAACTGATATTTAGGTGCTTTAGGTATTTAGGTGGGGGTGGTTGCTCTGTAGGTGTGGCTGGACTACACCAAACAGTGGCTGTGAAAAATAAAAACCAAACATACCAAGGGACAAGAAGATATCAGAAATTACCAGTGTATGATGAAATGTAGCTCTTTAGTTTAGCTGATTTTAGCTATTGTTTTTTTTAAGCCCAACATCATTATCAAGCAAATATTGTGTACTCTAAATGTTATTAAAGTGACTCTAACTTATCTGCTGTATTTTCGGCTGTATTACCCATACATTGACCCAAAGTTTGGCTGGTTTGCTGAATTAATTTAATAGATGCTGCACATTCCAGTGACTCTCATCAAAATAGTAAAATATCTAAGTGTTGTAAGAAATATAACAGTGCTAATTTATGTCATAATGTTTGAATTTAATCTCAGAAGCGGGATTTGGGAGGTCTGATGGGGGTGAAAATAGGATTTATTCTACTAAGTTTTAAAAAAGGCACTGATCATTAAAAGTGAATCAGTTTTTTAGTGTTCAAAAGTTTTATGTGTTGTGTGTCCATCCTGGTAAATGTCAATTGTAGGTGATTCTTTCATGACTCAGTCTGAATCATATTTATTTTTACATTTTACTGCATTTTCTGCAGGGTTACAAAATCTACAGTAAGCGTCTGGTCTCAGTTTCCTTCCTGTAAGAGAAAATTGAGTAATGTGGTCGACTTTGATCTTTACCATGCTGCTGTGCAACACTCCAGTGTAAACAACAAAGGTAAGCCTTGCCTATCGCATCGTCTGGCTTGTCCCGCTGCTACACTGCTGTTTTTTCTCCCAACTCATGCTATAATCAAGGTTGCAGAGGCTGAATCGATCCGGTCATCCAGTTCTGCTGTAAAACCATTTATTAAAACATCAAATACTTCGCCCCGGTGGATTGTGTGCCCAGTGATTACCTTTGCAAATCAATTAAGCCACCGAGTAATTGATTGGCTACGAGTCCACGGTTCCAGGATCTTGTGTTTTTGGAGCCAGTGAAGGTCAGCGTGTTTGTTACCAGCTTCCCTTTAGAGTTCTCTCTTTCTGTTGAAGAAAACGCAGTTAACATGAAGGCTGGAATCAATAGAGAATGGATTGGATTGTTGTTTTGGGGTCTCGTATCGTGAGGTTGTAATCAGTAATCACACTTTCACTTTAACAAAACATTCCTGAACAGTGAAATTAATCTGTCAGTTTTCTGACTGTACAAAACATGTCTTTCACTATAAGAATGAAATATTGAGATATTATGACAAAAAATAGCAATTTTAGAAAGAGAAAACGCTCAAACTAAATCTTACAGCTCTAAAAGATCAGTCCGAAAATGTGACTGATGTTTGATTTCTCTGGTTGTAAAATTAAGTTTGACTAATGCACAGAATAGCACATATTCTTTTAAGTTGTATGATTCTGTGTCCTACGTTTGATTTCTTAAATATTGATAGGAGTTTGCGGTCAGTGGCCTCTTCCAAGCTAGGAACAAATTAAAGCAGACGGTCAATGAGCCTCTTCATCTTCTACTGTCTGAGAGTAAAAGCATCAGAGATCTCAGACAACCTGTTTTACAATAGCTGAATCCCCCGCAGCGTGAGGACGTGCACGTTAACGCAGTTAAAGCAAGTTCATCCCCACAACTCTGTCATTAGTTTCATTAAAAACAGGTAGCAGTCGGCGCTCCGGTTGAACGTGTGAACTCGGCTCCACATTAGTGGCCGTATCCTCCAAGGCCTCTGCCATTATACTCAAAGAGGCAGGTTTTTCCAAGAAGGCAATTATTCATTAAATTAGTGTGGAAATAAGGTTCTGGTGGTTGTGTACTGATGAATTACAGTGGCCACTAATTTGCACGGTAATTAAAGATTTGAGCTCCTCACTGCGCCATAAGCATAAATCACATTTGCAAAGATGTCGGCCAGAATCTGTGAAGCACTTCAGCTCATTACAGCCAAACTGTCTGGGTTTTAACACAGTGTGAACTTCAACCTTTATCACAGTTAGTTTTTTACAAGTCAACAACATTTTACAACAGTATTTTTCTACCTGCAGTACAATCGATAGGTAAATTCAAAACAAATCAAATATAACAAAGGAGAAATCTCATTGAATATGTTTTCATAAAGTACTGACTATATAGAATAGGATAATTAAAACTGTCATGTCAATAGGACTGGGTAATGAGGACAGGTAAAGCCTATAAGAGTAATTATACTGTAATTTGAATACATCAACATCAATCTTGGCAAATCTCCATACATTCAGCACACCATTTATATTGTATGTGTTCTATTGAAATATTATTTTCGTTTTTATGTTAGTAAGATATCCCTCAGAATTATTACGATATAAAAAAAAACTGCTTTACCAAACCAATATAGTTAAAAACTGACTGAAGTCTTTTCAATATTACGGTTTAACCACTCCACTAACATAATTAAGACTATTTGTTTTGCATCAAACATTTTATTCACTCAACCTGTCAGAAAGGAGTAAAGAGGTTTCTAATTCCATATTATTTTAGTATTTATGTATTTTCGTTGTCCCTACTCAGCATGAATATGTGTTGGTGACATTTTTTATTTATTCAAACATAGAACCAACTAGAGAAGAGTAGTTGTGAAAATAAGAGATGCTGAGGGTGGCTTCTGTAAAATAACATGTTTCATAACACTGTTTCATTTTCTTGTGAATATATGTCGTTCACTTAGCAGCATGCAGCTGCACTTTCCTTCTCTCCTTTTCACCTTTTTAATGCACTTCACCTTTTCTCATTCTCTCCTTCCCATTTTTTCCCACACTGCCCTGTTTTTTTTCTCCTCACTGCATGACCAAATGCAATCCGTACTTTGAATGTTGATGCAGACATGCTTTGGATGAATAGCGTGCCATTACAAGCAGAGATCATTTCCTGGGATAAAAGCTGTCCTTGGTTGTGGTGGTGGTGGTGTTGTCGGTGGGAGTCTGAGTGGCTGTAGCTGCTACATCTTATTGCGTAGTTTTTCGCTTTAACTTCATTTTGCTTTATTGCCTGACACTCTGGGCCAATCAGCTGCCCAGGACAGTGTCTGAGGTCCAGTGCAGGCCTGAGGACTGGTCTTCAATGGTGTTTACTGGACTATCGGTGCTTGTATCTAAACCTGATATTTTTACCATAGCCGCATTTGTAATCGTACATTTATAGTAATACAGCAGTTCACTACAGAACAAAGCTCTCACCTCTAGAAAAACCCTAGAGAGAGCTTTACTCAGCCAACTCTTCCTGTAATTTTGTTCATAAACACAAGCAGAGGTCCAACACAGAAATCTCATTAGATTAAACCCAATTAGAAAACAAGAAGAACAGTATTTTCACTGCATTAGGCACATTGGAAAGATTCAACCACAAAAACAGAGCGAACTGGAATGTTCTTTGGCCTTAAACTGAGAATACCCAGTGGCTCAGATTATCTGACCCTTTGACCGATCCAAAACTAAGGAAATCCTTGACCATGTGCAGAGTCAGTGAGCACAGCCTTGCTTTAGAGAGCCGACGCCGCAGGCACACCTGGCTCCCCAGAGAAGAAAGACTGTGCACCCAATGCACAGCAGGAGGTGGCAACCAAGCTGCATTTTTTAACCACCTGCCAACTGTACCCAGACATAAGAGACAAATACAAGCCACAGATCACAACCACCCAAAAAGAATGTGAAAATATGGTAAATAACTAAAAAAACTTCTGGCTGAGATATGGAAGTGTGGGGACACAGCAATAAGATTTGTGAGATGTTTTGACTGGAAAAGAGCGTCCTGATTAAATAAAGCCATCATAAAGACTGTAAATCACTTCTGTATTCCTGCACTGTCCGTTTGCACTACATTCACTGAGCTGATCTCTGTAGACATATTTACTGTTTACAGAAAAATATATACAGAAAAAGAGAGGGAGAGAGAGGCATTAGAACTCCCAGGAGTGACTATGACCTTGTTCTGGAAGATAGGAGCAAAAATGTAAATTTTAAATGAAGTTTAAAGCTACAACTTAAATTAATTCAGTACAATCAAGGGTCTGAAGGTGGTCATCTGTAACAGTCATCAACTTTATGAAAATGAGAGTTGCCACAAGGTTGAATACATGTAAATATTAAAGATTCTATAGGCTCTACAACATTTTTACAGGAATGGCCAGATCTTTTATACTTTGCACACCAAATGTTGCAGAAAATGACACTCTAGGCCTACCTCTGGTTAAGTAAAAATGAGCAATTTAGCTAAAACTTTCTTAATCTTCCTGTCCCACCTTTTAAGGAAAGCAGTTTGTCCTCTTCAGTAAATAACTAATTGGACCAGAAACCAAGTACAAGGGGCTAAATCTGATGGTGACAAAGCTTCAGATATTTGCCAAAGTTTGCTCCGTGATATTACCATTATGCAAAGTGGTGGTTGACTGCTTGGCACTCCAGGGTCTCCACTCCAGCAAGAAGTATGAGACTACAGATCAGTTTGTGGAGAACAAAGTGGAGAACAAAATGTACACTCTTGTCTTTATTCTACTTTGAGAGGTATGTGCCAAAAGAACTGAACTAGTGCTGCAATCCAGCTGTTGTTAATATAAGGAAATCAAAAGTGTCAAACTGCAGCCATTTAGCATCTCTTGTAGTCTGGAAGTCATCCCAGACCAGAGTGTCAGTGTTAACAGCCTTTTGTCGCAGCCTCAGCCATCTTTCCAGACAACATGTTGTCCAATTCTAAAGTTCTGAAGCTCTGTGAAGTTACCATTCACCCAAGTGCACTTTATCATTACCTCTGTCTAAAAATATTTCTTGAATCAGGCTAATTTCAAGGTCACCGGCGAAAAGACAACCCTCATAAACTATTTAGAAGGATTCTTTATAAACAAAAATCTAAATACTGAAAACAGAGTCACAGTTTGACAACATGAGAGCAGCAGACATCTGTAAAATGACAAAAAAATATCAACAATCTCATTTGGCTACTCCTGTCAATCATTTAAAGTTGATAAGCATCATTATTGTCCTTTATGTAACTGCTCTACCACATATAACACAAATAGTTTTCCTTAGCTGTAATAAGTAATGTTAATTAATCAGCTGCACTCCTGCAGTAAACTTCAAGCTCTTACCAGGAAACATCTGGCTAATGTTTTCAGCAGGATATCTGTCTCTTGACTTCAGAAAGGAAAAGCTCCACTTTTAGGCATCATTGACTCTCTATTTGAAGTTCCTTTGGAGGCTTGTTAGCATTTCTGTGCACTTGAATAAGTGCAGTGCATTTTCACATGCTTCCCTAAATCTGTGGAGGTTTTCTCTGAGCAACTAACTACGTGTGCAAATACTGTATACTGAGTCAATACACAATACCAACACACAAGTATCCATCTTGAGGAAAAGGCCGTTGTGTTTTATATCCCTGCATCCCTGCATGCAGCCAGTCAGTGGTCTGGATCACACACAGTAATTCTCACCAACCCTCTGTGAACAACAATGAATAAGTATGCCAGGATTAGTTTGTTAAAAATACATAAAATGGGATTTTTTTACACATTATAGGCCACTTAAATAACAGAGGAGTATTAAAATAAGCACTAATATGATTCAGTACTTGGCATTGGTACCCATATTGATTAAATCATGTGAGATAATCTGTAATAGGTGAATGGCTGTCGTAAGTGAAGTCATCTAGATTTCTTCTCAGTCTCTCCAATTGTTGGAACAGTGGATGCCTTGGCTTGCTTTTCCAAGCTGTGTATTACTACACAAAGGTATCTGGCTAATAAATTCACAAAGCTAACCACATGGCTCTGTGTTTTGGAGCGGCGAGTGCAAGACTGACTATTACATCATTTTACTAATAAGTGGTTTATTAGGAAAACAGCATTACTTTGAACTGTGCAGCGTTCAAACACTGTAAACAAATCATTGCCTTAAGCAGATTAGTGCTAGTGATCATCATAAACAGTATGTAAATGTACTTAATTTTGTGATGTAACCAAAGAAATATGCATAGAAAGTGGAGTCTTCATTCCAAGCTGACTATTGAGGTTATTTTTCCATACTAAAGAGAATTGAAACAGGCATTTGCTCGGATGGTCTCTGGAGGATTTTGTGTACGGATATCTGTGCATTGTTTGGGTAATGATGTATTTGCTGCTCCATAGAAAATGGGTTATGCATAGACAAAGGATCCTGAGATACTCAGAAGCTGTAACAAAGACACTATGTTGTTCAAATGATGTCCACTACTCGCTTAATTACTGTCAAGCAATACTTGCTCAAACGAGTGGCGACATGCAAAGTACAATGAGCTCGGTCCAACTTTCTCCGCCTAATGAACTTACATCCAGTGAGATTAGCATTTCCTTTTTTTATGTTTTTTCTTTTCACAAAGTTAATTTCCACAGTTTCTGTCAAACAATGTTTTCAGCGCTTGTCATTGTTTAATTAAGAGGAGGTGTGCAGCACAAGAGCACACACACACACACACACACACACACACTCCAACTGGATGAAGGAACTCCTCCGCGGGGACTTCATTCGGTTTGAGAGACTCGTGTGGGTGGAAGAGAGGAGATATGCTTGCCAGAGAAACGTACAGTGCTCCACCAACACACACTGAACGCCCCGAGGGAGTTAAGGCAAAGAATTCCTCCTGGATTTTCTCTTTCAGTTTCCTTCTCTCTCACTTTCTTGCCCCCCCCCCTCCACCCGCTCTCTCCTTCTCATTTGGTTGTGGTAATTCATCATGGAATATCAAAACCATTCAAAGCTCCAGCACAGAAATGAAGGCTGCGGAGCCTGTGTATAATTGGTTTCCATGAGGTGCCACCATCCCTATTGAACCTTCTTGACTCCCTGTCCCTAGTAGTGGCAGTATGTATGATAAGGAGACAAGAAAAACCCCAGAGACATGGAGATCATGATGACTATGAGACGCCCAAGAGTCATTGCGCCTGGAGAACATTGATGAAATTACAAGCTTTTGATTGCTTTCGTCTTTCTCTCATCTGTTTTGGGAACATGCATTCACATGGCAACCTTTTGAATATACACCAGAGGAGACTGTAGAGTTGGAAGCAGCCCTGACAGCATGAAATCAGATGGGACCCTTCAGACTGATTTTCATTATAATTTTCAGACTTGTGAATTAAATTAGTATTATACCTAAGGATGCTAACAATAGAAAAATGTTTGAATGAGTATTTAGGTGTTAGAGACTGTTCTTCAAAGAAACATGACATCATGGGCTTTTTCATCAAATGCCAAAAAATAAAAGGGACAAAGCCCTTTAGTGGTCACTGTAATAATGGGTCTTGTCATTTTGGAGAAAGAGGAAATAGGAGACATTCTATAAAGCACTGCAAACTCTGGTAAGGTGGAATTTAAAACGTCAGACAGCTTTTAACCACAACCGTCACCATGACAGGAAAGATTTCCTAACTTTGGAGAAGTGGGGATTTTATGCCGAGACACCATCTTTCCACAAACTTAAGCAAGTGTTTTTCTGTCCACCATACAAAAATAGTTAAGTGTTTTTTCTGGAGGGTGTGAACCTTGTCATTTATTTTGGAGGACTTGTTTCATAAAGTTCTGTCCCTTTTAAATTTGTTAAATGTTACAGGAAACATTGACAATCCTTTACAATATTAAATATATATGTATATATTTAAGTAGCTTATAATTTAAGTGTTAGACTGTTCACTCTGTTGCTTTTAATGGGCCAGAGCTTCATAAATAACAATTGCATCTTTATTTTTTATAAATCCAACAATCTGTTTGCAAGCATTAGCCTGTTTACTCGTTTAGCAGATACGTGGTGAAATTAGCATTAAGCTGGATTAAAGGCTGCTCTGAAGTACCTGACTGTAGTTGTGTTATGCGTTAGACTGCTGCTGTCTGCTTCTACTTTTAACCACAATAAAGACAGCATTGGAGCTGAGAGCTTCTTGAGCCTTTGCGACTGCGAGGTGCCAGCGGCTCCGAACGCCATCTGTGACTTTGGCCAGACAGTTCCTGTTGCCTGGCACAATCACACAGATCACAAACTCAGCACCGCTGCACAGACACTTCCAGTTGAGGCCCGACAGTCATCTTCAGCCAACCACAGGCTCAATTCCTTCCTCCCTCCGAAGCGTTGAGGGGGGGAGATCGAGCATGCCTTCTGGTTTTAACTGAGCGCTACTGAGATGAAAAAGACTCTCAATTTATCGGGGCATCTGCTCCTTCAGACTGCATCATCCAGCTTTATCCTGCAAGTCAATAAAGCAATCCTTTCTTTTCACTGGGTCCAAGAAGTTTGAATACCTTGGCATTAATCACTGGGATCTGAAATGCTGATAACTGAATAAAGGTTGTGTCACTTCTGCTCTCTACAAAATAAGTCACCACTGACCAGGTTGACAAATTGTAAAATAACTGCAAATCAGTTTTCCGAAATATTTTGGAATCAGTAGATATGGACTAAAAGGCTGATCTGTTATAATGAGCACATGACTATTGATAACTTTCAAGACACATGGATCTGCACACTGCCACATACTTGCTGATAGACAGAAAAGACATTTAGACAATAAACAATTATTACTTTTTTATTACTTGACATCAATTACTACTATTCAAACCTTCCTAGTTAAAATGGTGTATTGTGCGTAATCATTTGGATAGATTTTTTTACCACTATATGATAAAAACAAGAAAGAATAGACAAGTGCGAGCTTTAAAAAAACACCGGGCCAGTATCGAAATGCTAAAATACAGCAAACGATCAAGAAAACCACAAGAGGGTTACAGAAGTGCAATAAAGGCTACTGCTGCCGAGAGCTAACTAAATAACTCAATAGGCATCTTTGATCATGCTAGCTGTTTGGTGAGGCTGTTAAAACTTGATCAGAAATACTATGATCTAAATGTTAGCATTAGCACTGGGTTTCTGTTACTGTTTTTGTTTTGTTTTTTTGCTCTGTTCAATTTATGTCTCTCCATCAAAATGTGTGATGACGATTATGTTATTCTCTCTGAAAATCAGTTTTCCATTCATTTTTTGCAACATGCGGCAAAAGTTCCATGTGAGCGAGGCAGAAGCCTGCAAGTGTACGATCACCTCTGTATAGACTGTTTTTTCAAGTACTTGACTAGCAGAAAAATATTGCTTACGCCATGTAATGAAGACATGCCAAGACTAAAGCAGCAGTATGCTGCCCTCAGTGTATGTGAGCATAGTATTAATATTTTTAATTTAAATATAGTGTTATTATACATGTATATGTAGGTATATTGACTGGACTTATTTTATTTCGGATGTAATGTAGGACTAACACTGATCTACTGTTTAGTATAAATACTTTATGTCCACATGCCTTGATGATGTCTTTCTCTATATTGGCTTTCTAATGGAAAGCATTTTTTCTATATATGGGAGACACTGAAAACCTTAGGACACATTGACCAGCACCAAGTATCATGATCAGCATGGTAATATGCTTATTGTAACAAGTTGGAAGATACGTAAATGTTATTTATCAGTGTGGGTCATTAATCAAAAACCATAACTTGTCACATTTGTTCTTATCACCACAAATATTAGAAAGTATTTAATCTTTGCCAGCTGTATTAAAACCTCATATCCCTAATCTATCCATGTTGTTTAAGTCAGCTGGGTCTCTTTTTAGTTTGCCACAACCAATATATACAATCTGACAAACAGGCACTAAAATGTGTATTGAAAAAATCTTCAGTAATAGTTTGTGCATGAGAGCAGTTCTCATACAGGCTTCAGTCAGGGATCTGAACACAGCTTCCTATGCTGCAGGCAGTTAAGTGCAGATCCAAAACACATAAAACAGTAGCTGGAGAACTCTTACATTTTTAATGGGCTCAGTCATTATTATGATAGGTGGGACATATGCTACCAAGCTCGGTTTGGAAATATGGCAAGGGTAAACCATGAGGGTCGGTTTCACTGGCTGAGTTTGGTTTTCTGCCTTCAGCTCTGTTGCTGCTGCTGTGTCTGTTGGTATTTGCGGGGATGAGGAGGAGGGGGATATCCTGTCATTTGGCTGATGCTTACAGGTGTTTACCATGCAGCGCTCTCAATGAGAGAGCCAGCACACCACGGAAATGAGCGGTCATTAATGTATCACAGAAGCAGCCTGGTGTCCACTTCAGCTCTGTTGCTCGCCAAGGTTTACTGTCTGCAAACAAACACACTGTCTGCTGGGGAGAGGGGATCAGAGAGCTGTGCCTCTAATAAATCCCATGGCTTCACACACACACACGCACATGCACACGCACATATGAACACACCACGAACAAAGGGTAAGTCAGGGGGGTCGGGATTTACTGTCATTGCCCCATATGTTGATTTGAGCAGCAGGGGACATATTCATTAGCAACCCTGTTATCCAGCTCCTCTTACACTGTTAATTAGGCACTGCCATGTTAATACAGTCTAACCAACAGCAAACATGGTTTCACTAGAGTGCATATTCATGCAGACATCGGTGCAGCTCTTCAAATTAATTGTGTCTAATTCATGAAAATGATGTGTATTTTTTCATGGTACTTAGACCACCTGACATGAAAGAAATGTGGTGGACTGTAGTTCAAGTTTTAACACTGAAATATTCCCAAATTTGATTTAAAGCTTCATTAGCAGAAATAAAAATATATACATTTTTAGATAAGGAAACTTTATTTGTAGAACAAAGCAATTCAAAGTGCTTTACAATAGACGTGGACATGAAGAAAAGATAAAAAGTGAAAGTAATTGGATGACAAAAGCAAAGTCTGTTCAAATCTGTTCCTTAAATTGAACAACCTAGATTTTATGTTCTTTAAAATCAGTTTTATATGTTTTCTGGACTCAGAAGGCATTTTAACATCAGATGTAAATGGTTTTAATGTGACTGAACTGAATGGACAATCAAACTAATTTTGTGGAGCTACACTGTAGTTTTTTGGTTTTAGTGGCAAGAGTTCAGAATTAGCATCCTCCTCTCTTTAATCCAGGATTTTTGGTTGTGCTTTAGTCTGATGTTAGCGTCAACTTGCTAGACCATAAATCTTTTCTTATTGTGTTTTCAAGGCTCCGCAGGAATTTACTTTGTTTCAAGACCTTGTCAGCAGACACAGACAGTAAATCAGAACCACATAGAACCATAAACCAAAGTAATGACTCTATGAAAAAAGGTATCATTACTGAACTGTTTGGTTTTAGCTGCAGCTCAATGATTTCAGATTTAGTGTAGGAAAATGTGAAATATTTGATATTAATAGTGTTCATATTAATGTAAAGACTGGGGAATTTTAAAGTGCTTTGGTGTAAGTGTCCGTGTGCTTTCTAATTACTTAGCCTCCATATTTTGATAGTGACAGTACTTTCATTGTCAGTGCACAGTATTTCAAACCCTTTACATGACATCTTATATCATAAACCTCTACCCAATTTTAACCATTCGCTCTGTATGATGTGAATGTTGCATCAGTTTAAGCAGTGACATTGTCTTGCTTCTGCTCCTGACACTTGTCAGTTATGAAATAGAGAAGGATAGGAGAAAAACACACCCAACAGTTCAGACTCTACACATAAAGTGACTTAGATGTAACCTCAGAATGACCTCTTGAATCCACTTACATAACTCTTGCAGTAAAACAACTTGCTGTAAACAAAATGTTACTCAGTATTCTCCAAAACAAATTAGGTTTCGTGTGGCCAGATGTTATTAATGCAACAGATCCCAGAGTACTGCTGCCTTTCTGTTTTGCCGCTGCAGGTAGTTAATTGCATTCAACTTGTATCCCACGTGTAAATCATTTCCTGATTAAAGAGCTTGAGAGAAAAACAGCCAGACTGAGAACTACAGAGCTGCCATTATATCCAGAATTAAACTGAATATCAAATAGCTTTCTCTGAAGGAAAAATGTTTTCTTTTATCATTTTTATTTTTATTCTGTTTTTTTTTTTTTTTACATATGTCAGGTGAAAACAACTTATCAAAAACTCAGTATGGTGTTACATAGTGGAGTAAGTAAACTCTTAATTCATTCCTCTAACTCTAACAACACAATGTACCTACAAGATCATTTTATTCTTACAGAAAGCATTTTCAAGCACTCTGCCTTATCTTTCCTATTATTTAATTAATACAAATGTCACTTTGTTGTGTTATTGTGTGGTGTAGACCAACAGGCAGGGCCAAACCCGGTTAATAGTACGGAACACTAATCAATTGCCAGCTGAGGCCAATACAATATAAATTGAAACAAAATATGCAGTGAAAAAAAAAAATGTTTAGCCTACTGGAGGTAAATAAAACAAAACCCTTAAATTAAATTAAATATTGACAAAATATTACCTACTCACAAAACTGAAGTAAATATGAATATAAATTCATTCCAGTTTTAGATTTGGAGCAATTAGGTGTCAGGTTCATGTTTTGTCATTTGCAACACAAGGTTGCACACTAAAATGAAAGCTGTAGCCCCTTCATGCAACACATGCATAGAGCGAGGCTGTTGGAGTGTTTGCTTTGTCACCTGGCATTTCCTCAAAGCTCTGACTGGACTTCATGTTTGCTGTAGTAACTTTTTGTAGATCTCAGTACTGGAGATACTTTCACATGACAGAAATTGTCCTTGCTTTTTTTTTGTTACTTTGACTCTTTTGCATTTTATTCATACCTTTCCTATTGTTATTGAGAATTTCTAACAAAGAATCAGTTTAGGACACGAAGTTGTGATACAATGTGCTCAAAATGGCCCGGCTGTATTGTTTTTTTTTTCTTAAACACAAATCATGTGCCCTGCTAATGAAGGCATCTATTAGCATTTATCTCCATTCCCCCCTAAGTTTTCAGTATACACCATCTTAGCATTGCCTTTCCTCTTTTCCCATGCTGTCTCTTTTTTTGCTTCACCCCAAGGCCAAACACACTCCATGCACTGACTCGTAGTTTGTGTATTTGTGGGTGACCTATCATGTGATGACAGACAGAGATCATTCCATCAGCTGAGGAGTAAGCTGGGAACTGATGGTGAACAGCTCTGAGGGACTGTAGTTCTCTTGTGTTTTTTCTCTTTGATTTACTGATTTCATTTAGCATATTTAACACTGGCCT
>JAPZDY010000015.1:5050867-5077212 GCA_029783645.1 Ctenochaetus hawaiiensis | reverse complement strand
ATAAATATCCGCTATAGTCTTAAGTAGAAAAAATGCGATTAATCGCGATTAATTACAGAAAATTGTGCAATTAATTAGTTAATTTTTTTAATCGATTGACAGCCCTAGTAAAAATATAATTTTATCAGCTTTAGGTTAAAATCCAACCTGTGTGTCAACTATAGTAGCAACAACCTAATGGTGCCACTGCTGTCTCCTATCCAGCCAGGAAATGGTTACAAAAAAGCAGTGCAGGGTTGTGTGAATGTGTTTCTGTGATGACCCATCAACTTCTTGAAACCCTTTTAAGAAGAGCATTTTGTACCAGTCCCTCTCAGAGGAAACACAAAAAAATAAAGCCATTATTCACAGCATTTTTTCATTTTCAAAGAGGAAGGCTGGACTCAGAATGGGTCAATGTGATGGTAACAGATGGTGCTCTTCTTTTGGAAGGCAGGGTGAGATAAAAACGACCGTCATTTGAAACAATTTAGCATGAAGCTACAAAGCAGGGATAAATCTGTTGAAGGGTTGTGCATTTTAAAAAAAAAGGCATTTTACCCACTGCTTTACATCAAACTGCTTCACTTCTTCTTGCTGTGTGATTTTACCCACTGTGATAACAGGAGTGCTGAAAACAACTTTGGCTGTAGATTTGATAACTTCAGCATCCCCTTCAGGGTGATGAGTCCATAAAGGACCCTTGTTGTTATTGAAAAGTTTGAAAATGAAAAGTAAGCAGTAACTTAAAGCCATCAGATGTCTCAAAACACTTTTGCAGCTGTCAGAATCTGAAATTTAAGGATCAGTTAATTCTGCACAGTGACAGTCCAATTTAAAAACAGCTTTACACTGTTTTTATAGCAATAATATTCATTGTTTACCACTGTTGTAAGAAGAGATAAATAAATCAAAGTCATTACACACAAACAACAACACAGAGGGATAAGAATTATCAGTAATGTTAGAGTAACAACACTGAGACCAATGTAGTCACCTGCAGATCTGGTAAATACAGAGCAAAATGCAATCTGGTGTAACAGCCCCACAACACCTTATCAAGGCTGTTATATACAGGTTTTCATATCATCTCCTGGTCCATGATGGTGTCGAATTGTGTTCCAACACATTTTATTTAGTCAACACCACCACTGAGTGAAACCTCCACAATCAACAGCTGAATCAACACCTCTTTGAAACAGTGCTGTTAAAACTTAAAGGTGTTAAGCTTAATGAGGAAAGAATCAATTGCAGAAGTATTGTGTTAAATTATGTTGATAAAGTTGTGCCCTTTTTCCCCCCTTGCAATCTGTACAATACTGTAGATACTTGAAATAAAAAGCACTGTGGTGTTAAAGTGGTGTAGAAGCCTACCAAATATATTCATATCATCTATATTGTCATCTATATCATTAATATTAACCTTTAAACAAAGATAAAAATACAAAAAAATATAATCTAAAAAGAGTTTGGAATGATGAATTAAAAAATAAAACTCAGTTGATTCAGAACTTTTCAAACACATCTTATAATCTTCCATAATGTGTGATTTTTGGTCTGTTATTGTAGAATTGTAGACTTTTTCATTTAAATGCACTAATACTTTAAACAAACAACAAAAATTGTAAACTCACCTGATATCCCAAACCCTAACTCAAAACTTATGAGGTAGCCATCAAGCCCAAGATATTACTATGTCTACAGCTATGCTTGCAGCTCTCTGAAGCTGAGATAAATGCTCAGGACTTGCAGTGACAAAGCTAATATAATGACATTTGGCAGCTATGTTTTTCATTTGAATTCAAACATTTGTTTTGTCATTTTAGCACTAAAAATTATGCATAGCTGCAGCTGGTACTTCATGTTTGGTATTTGGCCATGAAAGTAAATATTTGGTCAAAGAAAAACTTGATGTCTGTTGCAAATATGATTGCAATTATCGCAAAAAAAGGAACGCATGAAACATTTCTCTCAAACCAGTCATGTCAACCTCATGATGGTGCTACAGGAAAATGAGGGGATCACCAGAGTTTTAAAAACTGAAACTTTGACCTGTTGGTGACCCAAAAAGAAAAGTCAAGGGAGCACGGAAGCCATTATATTTCATCCTAATAGGATGAATAGCAAAAACTTTTGTAATAATAAATCCTATATTTGCTAACGGAAGTCCAAACCAAAGTGGTGTGCTAACTGTCAGATTAGCACCGCCACCCCTAAAGCCCTGCAGGTAACTTAAAGGTGGCTTAAAAACTAGTCATTGTTAACTCATGGATGCTTAGAAGACACAAGGCGTTAGTTACACAACCATAGTTTATTACTGATGTCATCACTTACACAGACAAAGGAAGTGTCAGCGATACCTACTGAAATGTGATCAGCAAATCATACTTGAGTAACTAGTTAAAAACAGTTCTGGGAGCAACGTTGTCATCACTCAACCAGTGATGGGATGCTGAGTGTTTAATTTACACTGCTGTAGATCAGAGTCTAAACACCAGAGCTGTGAAACAAAAACACAATCTGGCAGAAGCGGCAGGAAATGGCAGAGTGATTCTCAGAGAAAAATAAAACCACAACCGGTTCCAACTTTCTGTCTGTTGTTTGATCAGTTTCTACCTTTAACAGCACTAGTTTATTCAAGCTGTAGTTCCGTTCTCGGCTGTATCTGGGTTGAATGGAACAGGTTATACACAAATAACAATGTGTGATAGATTCTGAGTTTGAATTAGGTTTATTTTCCCTTGATCCACTGATGTGGTTGTGTATTTCTTTGAAAGTCACCTTTAATATCTGCTGCTCAGCCACACATTTTTTTATCTACATCTGATCCTTTGAAACTACACTTTGTTAGAGAAGAAATCCACAATTGACTGATAAAACAAAACCACATTCTGAATATTTGCGTTGCTTACGACAAACTGACCTGCTGATAACCTGGTCAACTTTGATGCAGATTCCTTGTAAATGACATAAATACTATAGAAATTAACATATAGGCAAGGTTCACCATTGTCTTCCACTACAAGCAGTAAAATGTCAGGGAATAGATCCTGTGGTCCAGTAAGGCTAATCATATGGAGTCCTTCAAAATGAAGTGCTGAATGCTCAACAATCTCAATAGGATCTTCCCCTTTTTTCATGTCCATAGAGTTCAAGAAGGAGCATTCAGAGTTTTCCAAAGATTAATTGCAGTCCAGAAGAAAGGGAGTCTCTATTTACAGAAAGGTCCTTTGCATTACTTCTCCTTTGATGATCCGGCCAGAACTATTCACCTGCGACAGAGGAGAAAAACATGTAAAATGAAATCAGAGCCATTAAAGCAGTTTCAACATCAAAACACCATCTAAGAAAATAACCCCACAAGCAACACTGAATATATTTTAGTTTGTTTCATTACTTTCCATCATTTTTATATACATTGCACATAAATGTTTGCTTGGCAGTGTTTTCCGAATTGGTATAATGTCAATGTTAAAATGACACACTGTTATTTGACAATGATATGGTATGGTTGGGGGATGATCTGATGGGCTACGCCTATTAAGGTAACCACTGAGAAAGTGAACCCTAACCATAAGGCTGAGCCGTGGCTGAACAGAAAAGAGTGAAACAACAGTTATAAAACTCAGCTTTATCAACACAATATCCAAACAAAAGCACTTGAGTCTCCCGCCCACTCTGATTGACATTAAAAAGATTTTGTAGAAGCATTTAAAGGATCAGATGCATTGTTTAACACTGATACCTCTTTTTCATGTGGCAGTTTGTTTTTCATACGCTACTGTGAGAAAACTCACTGTCTTCTGAGTAAAAAAAAGCTTAAGGTCTCAGACCTTTGCCAGAGGCCCTCGGAGGCTGTATATTGTAGAAGAGATGGATTTAAAAAAAAAAAAAAAACAGCACGCCGACAGGATTTTGATATTCTTTGAGGACAGTTGTGAGTTTTAACACTGCAGTGATGCAAGATGAAAAGTTGTGGCCACCACAAAAAATACTGGCACTAACAGATCTTCTGGCTACAATAAGAAGCTGGAAACAGCATTGGAATATCATCACCGTGTACAGTGATACAGCAATTTTCTGAGCATATCGTTGAGTAAATTTCAGTAAATTGAAGTTCACTTGTTTTTTGCTTCCAGTCTGGTCTGTATCAATTCTTGATATAGCACTCTTTAGTTTCTAAAGGGTATAGAATTTCTCTAGCTAAATGCTGCCTTGGACTGCTGATTAAGTGAGGAAAGATCATCCTCTTGGCAACATGAACGGTAACATGGACAGGAACAAATAGACTGACCAATAGTACCATCAGTCTAGGATGCTAGCATGGAAAAATTCTGTCCTAACTTACTAAAAATGACAAAATCAACAATATTGGGAAAGGACTATCAAAACGTTGTTTTTATAAGAAAACAAAAAATATTATCAGCTCTTTCAACTACTTAGCAGCATCTACATAATCTTCAATGCTTCTGACAGGAGTCAGCTGTTTAGTGTAAAGGTCAAGGTGTTTTACCCTATAACACCTGTGGAAATCTTCAGATTCAGATTCAGATTTATTGTATTATCTAATAAAATGTGAATATTTGCCTTATCTACTGGCACATTCATATATCATTTAGAGTGTTATACAGTACCCAGGACAGAGAATACTGGCGAGTTGGGTTTGTTCTCCACACAAAGGTTTCCTCTCTCCTGGTTTGATGCCAGCAGATACTCTAAAGAACCCCATTTCTCCTTGACATTTTAAATTGCCTGTCATGAAACTCAGTTGCTGACTGGCAGCTCCTCTGCCCCTCCAAAAGTACATTCTGGAAAAGACTCTCGAGGAACATAACATAACAACCTTCATAACGACGTCCGCTATCGATTCCAGCCGTCTGTCAGCCGCCACCTACGTTTGACGGACCGAGGGAAGCCGTCGGGCGAACTTGTAAGGCTCCATTATCGATGCTGAACTTTTGATAGGACACAGACAGCTTTGACAGCCCGCTTAGATTAATTCACAAATGGGTCATTTGACACATAACAGGCCGGAGCAAAAGCATGCAATACAAAGCGTCATATAAATCATCCCCATTTGTGCAGAAAAAAACAAAACAATCCAAAAAAACCATCAGGTCATCACTTGACAAGAAAACCTGCATAATCATTATCAAACACAGAGTAAAGAGTTTCCATAAATTCAGGTTGTTGCAGAACTTTGCTGATCGCAGCACAGGCTCCAGTAAATTCTTCCCTTTACAGAATCATTTACATTCTGGGCTGTCACTTTGATTAATGTGGTACTAATTTGAGAATAATTCCAGGCTGAAAAGACAAAGAACTGAGCCGCTTCTTGTCAGAAGAAAGAAATGTCTTCAAAGATGGATCTACCCTGTGTCTCACTTCAGGGGAGGGGGGGATCATTAACAGTATTTGAGTGACTGTCTGAAAGAATGGTAAAAATACTGAGAGGAAAACGAAGTCCTCACTTGATGCTGAGTTTGTTTAATTGGTAGCTGACAAGTGGTAATTTAACTGGCAAAGGATTCATTTCCATTTAGTGCCTGAAGTAAGGTTGGCTGAAAGATTTAACACAGCAGGTGCGCAAGCTTGTGTTTGTGTAATTCAGCTGTGTAATTGGCGCTCCGCAGTGTCCTCCTTAGCAATATGTTTTGTGTTGTAGCTACAGATGCTGGGATTTTCGTAGTATGGCCATTTTAAAGCTGCACTTGGCAAGATTTTATTGTGAGAAACAACCTGTAAAATCAGCAAAAAAAGGGAGCAGGGACACTTCAGAGTCCCCTTTGCCATCATAAAGTTTAACAGTCAGGACTAATTGGTGATTATCACCACAAATCAAAACTTATTGCCTGTTTTAGGGGGAAATTCAGTGGTGAGTGGCAAAGGAATTTAGTAGATTAGTTATAAATAAGAGCATAGGATGCCAGGCCCACATGTGACAATGCAGAAAGCATTTGGATATGGAGTCTGTCATTTTTTGCCAGGGCAACAAACATTGGCAAAAAACAAAAAAAAATACATTTATATATATATGTATGTATATATACATATATGGTCCAAGTAAAGGTCTAAACTAGGTTAACAACCAAAATAAAACTGTGTCAGGTTACTTTGAAACACAATTACTAAGTGACCATGAATGCACTGTTTTTTGTTTTTTTTTTAATCATTAAACAAGTTTAGTTTAATCAAGCTTTTGCTGGTATACTATAATATGGTCAGGTTCTAAAAGTTGGTACAGCAGTGTCAGACTAAGAACATTTTGTGAAATTATCAATAAATAGATGAACAGAAAAAAAACTGTAACTATTTGATGTGCTTCTAATTGGTCCAATACATAATTCCTATTACAATATCAGAATAAAGTTGCGGTAAGCAGCAATTGAACACAGACAATACAAGACTTAGACCTCTCTCTCACTGCCTGTTCCCACACATCACTCCGCTAAGCCCCGCCCACCAAACCTACACATTTGAACTGCAGCCAAAGCCAAGTTTCTCTCATTTTGACTGGACTTCTCAAAAGCGCCCCTCAACATTTTGCAGGCTCCAGAGCAGAGCATCCCCGGCTTCTCACAGCAGAGTGAGATGCTATGCAAACACACACACACAGAGACAGACACACAGACACGCCACAGTGCCCCTCAACACTTACTCTCCACTGTTTGCCATCATGCTCAGTGATAAGAGCACCATGGCATCAAACAAAATGTGATCGAAGCTCTGAGTGGAGCCCTGATGGGATCAAACGTGTTTTTACTATAGAACATGTGGGCAAAGGAGGTATTAGTAATGTATCACAAGTTAAAAAATTTATCTGCCAGATTTTCTGCATTTGAATCAGGTTGAATTCAACCTTCACCTTCTTGAGAGCTGGCACAGTGCTAAAATGAAACGTATAGATCTGGCTTTTCAGGATTAAGACACCTACGTTTGTAGGACAGCCAATAAGAATCCTCTATCTCTGAAATGACCCAAAATGACCTCTGACTGGCCAAAGTCTCTAGTCACAGGCTAAATTTTCTGAAGCCTGAAAATAGATTTCAAGTAGAAAGGCAAGAATCTGCTTTCATTCGTTTTATTCATTAGGAACACTTCAAATACATCCCACTGAAAAATTCATTTTGCCGAATGATGCAAAAAAATCTACCTTCACCTTACAATGGTGTGCCTTGACAGTGAATATTCCTCTTAACCAACTGACGGAAGATTTAATATAGGGGCAAGAGAAGCTATTAGAGCTTACTGGATGTTGATACAGACCAGAGATTTTATGAGAGGAAACAAATCACTGAGAGCATTTTGAATAGAAAACTTTGCACCAGCTATAACAGTTGTGTGACATCCCCCCACCCCCCCACCACCAAAAGCCATTTGTCTGCTTTATACTGGCAGAACCAGGGTGTGTGTCAGACTATTGTGTTCACTCTGGATTAAGCTACAAAAGAAGTCTGTGTCGTGGAACCTTGCACATGCATAGTGGCGGTATAAGCTGTGAGAAAAAGGTATTTTGAATCAGATTTTGAGCCAGAAGTTATGGCTCATTCCCTATTCATTTAGATAGAGGTCCTGTTAGCCCTAAAAAATCTGCCAGTGGTAGATGCAGACGATTACTGAGTGGTAGGACTCCACCAGGTTGTCTTACTGTTCCTGCAAACAAAAATTTAATGCATAAAAATCATTTAAAAGAAATAATTATCACTGAAAATTCTACAACCTGTGCCTTCAAAGTCTGTTTGTGCAATTTAAGAGCAGGACACAAATCCCCGTGAGAGGAAATCATCCAGTTTTCCTCAAACTAAAACATTCTTGTATGTCCAAATTAAACTGAAAAATCTGTTATGTACAGAAAAACAGCAACTGACAAATTGAAAAGCAAAGGAGAAACACAAACATCATTGTAAACAGCAGTGAAGGCTGCACGCCATTGTGGGATGTTTGTCCTCCCTCGTCGCTCTGGTATAAAGCATCACAGACTGTGTTGACGTCACCCTCCAAAGTTTCTGTCTTTACAATTCCAAAAGACATTATTCAGAATGTTGCCTATTATTTGCCATTTGAGGGCCACAAATGTACAAATCTGAATGTTTCAGTTCAACATCTTTACACGTCAGACACAGTTTATCACACAGAGATTTACTCCAAACTGAAAGACTGCGCTTCCTGCTGTGTCCCCGGCTTTGTAGTGTGCAGTTTACGCTTTGAATTCTCAAGGTGCTTCCAGTCTTTATGAATGCATTTATGATACAGAGTGGTAGAGGACAATGCAGCTTGGGATTCCTGGTTTATGTTGTGCTGTTTTCCCAAAAGCAGCTGAGGTGAATAAGAAAGCCTGACCCCCCGCTGCCTTGAGCAGCCTGCAGAAAGATTTGAAACTTAAGAAACTTGTCTCTCTAGCTGAGTTCAAAGGTGTGCGAGATAAATCCACAGGGTAATACCGATGCTTTGAACAGGTTGTTGTTGTCTTTTTAGATCGTGCACGTCTTCTCACTCTTCTCTCTGTCTCTGGTGGGGTTACACTAAAGGGAGATGTGGTAATAATACTATTTGCCTCGTCTGTTGTAATGATAAGGTGATGTGACTCTATATAGTAAATTCTAGGATCTAAAGACTACACTAAGTTTAGTCAGAGTTTAACCTTCAAATAATAATAAAACAAGATTTATTTACCTGGACTCCACTGTGAGGAATCAGACGTTACCAAAGCTGGTCTCTGTCTGCAGAAATCTTTCCCACCATCCATGTTAAAGAAGACAACAAAGAAAACACATCTTTAACTTTCAAACTTTAAGGTCTTATCAAGATCTAATAAGCATCTTTCAGACATCTCCATACATTCAGGTTTGTCTCAGAGCCCAGCACCACTAAAAGAAAAATAAATTATATATATATATATAAATATCCCATTTTGAGGTCCCGACAAGTCCCTAAATCAATAGCCCCAGGCTCCAGGCTCCCGGCTCCAGGCAGGTGTGGTGTGGGCATTTTAAATAATTAAGTACATGGAGAGACAGAACTGAAGTCTACGGGTTGTCATAACACAGTGAAGGATGCTGGCGTCATGTTACGACGTTAAAAGCAGGTAATTGAAGTGAGTAATTGGACAGTTTGGGTGCTCAAAGTGGCTTTAAAGTGCTAAGGAGACATGGCAGGCCATTGATTGCAAGTCCCTGAGGGGTTCAAGCACCGACTGCAAACATTAGCTGTTTTTAAGTAAGGGCCGACCAGACAACTGTAACAGGAGCCAGAGAGCTTTAACCTTGAAGAGTTGAAAGTGTGCAAGGTCAGATTCAACAGGTTTGAATATGGTATCATAAGACAAACTAACCTTAGTAGTTTTGATCTTGTTCCCTGTAGCACAGCTCCAACCTTTCAGATCAGGAAGAACTTTGCACTCCTCCCCATCAAGGCACGGATGCATCTGACACCACCACTTCTGCTCCACTATCGAGGCTGGTTCAGGTCAAAGTGCAAACAGTCATAAATATATACATTGTCTGTAAGTCTTCATTCCTTCAGCATTGACTGACAACTGTTTTTTCCATGATAAAAATAATATTAAAATAAAGAAACTTCTTTAATGGCGTTTTAAAACTTAATTTTTAAACAAATGTTAAACAAGTTTAGACGAAAAATAAAAACCAAATTGATGATGTCAAATCAATAAGTAACAAATCTTATTCCATGACCCGCATGCATCGTTCTGATGCTAATTGATAAAACTGTACACTCAAACACCCAAAACTATCTCTTTTGTGCTCCTCAGCATCCGAGCTAAACTTGTTCTGTTGAGTATAAAAATAAATAAAAAATAAATAATGCTTTTTTAAAATTTTAGAATGGGATTTGTTTTTATGTTTCAAACTCATTTCTATGATGTAATGGGCGTTAAATGATCAATCGTCATCAAATCTATCACATTTGTTACTCATCAAGTCAAGTCACAATTTGACAGCTGTCTCAGATGAGTGATGTAAGATTTGGTTTGTGGCAGGCAACACTCACTAAATCTATTTTGAGGGTTTTAACACACAAGGTGTTAAGAGCCTCATCACAAACGGGATCAGCGTTTAATATTTGTTGGTTTTTCTTTTTACTCACCTCAACAGGCAAGTGGCTCAGCAATCTACTTGCCCAAAATCAGTTTATACTAACAAATAGTTAAATTTTTTTAGCAATGGTCCAGTAACAAGAAGGTCCAAAGTTAAATGCTGTATGTAATCTTTTAATTAAGTAACTGCATTAGAGCAAGGACAAGCACCAACAAGACTCTGGAGGAGAGTTTGTCAGCAGTCTTGTGAGTGAGTTGCTGTCGTTTCTTGTAGCGGGAGTTCAGTAGCATTTCAAAGAAACTTGACATGCCTTTTGAAAACACATTTTTTACCCACCTTGCTCTTAAACTTGCAAAAAAATGTGCAACATAAAGTCATCCTACACCCTCTAAAACCACGACCAATGAACTGAAATGTTGTCTTGTGCTTCAACTAATAAACAGCTTTACCCGCTGCGATTTTTTTTTCTTTCTATTGCACACGTGCAACTCTCAGGAAGCAAGACAGCTCACTCATTAGCTGCTTACATTATTAGCTTCAAAACATTAAAATTAAAATGAACTTTAGGTCTTTATTATCACTTGATTATCACAAATTTTACTAGTCTGGCTTGACATTTTACTAGCCCCAGACAATTGAGCAATCTCTTATGTTGAGCCCTGTTAAATATCCATGTGCTCAGAATAGGAAGTAGAAAAATATGCGACTCAAGTCCTGTGAGGGTAAATCTGTCAGCTGCAGCGAGAACACCTGCTCTGTTACCTCCATAAAAAAGAACATTAAGCTTTAGCTACTCTATTGTACAAGACATCATTTAAATTTGGCATATTACACAGGTCATTATCTACGTTCCACATCCCCCCTCACCAGCGTTAGTGTTCTTCTTAATGAAGAGGATGGTTATTATAAGCACACATCGCACTGGAGCCTCACTAGACTAAATTGCACTGAATGGATACTTTATGACATGAGGGAATCAATCTGTACCATACAGCCATGGTTATAGCAGCACTGTGGTGTAAAACATGCAGCAGGTCAACTGCAAGCAGATGGTGGTTGTGTAACAGCAGCTATTAAAAAGCCACAAAGGTTTCTCTTGAAATGAAATGGGAGTATTGATAACCAAACATACATAAAGTGCATTGGATACATTTCACTTAACAGCTAATGATACTTTAAAGAGACAAAGGCAGCTCAGAATGAGAACATCTGGGAGCAAAAAGTAGGTTCATGCTTTTATCGATTTCACTTTTTTTATTTTAGCTGTAAAAACTTTGTTCTGACCTTGGCCTCATATTTTTGTTGTTCAGAAATGTTTTACATTTTAATGACAGTAAAGAGCTAACAACTCAATTCTGTAAGGGATTTGAGCTGGGTGACTGCTTGATTTAGCGCATTATTTTAAGAAAACAAAATGAGGAGAGAGTGAAGGAGGCTGATGGGGAGGAAGAGCCGTTTAGAGGTTTAGACTCAGACCCAATTGATGCTGAAAGTGCAGTCAAGAAGAGACCCACTGAGCCAGTAAAGAAGAAAAAGTACTACTTTCAACCACAATGGCCCACTCAGTACCTGCGGTTGCGCTATGATAGGAGAGTTATTCTTTGAGTGTATTGTAGTCACTGTGGGTCGTCCATTGCAGGCATCTCTAAAGTCTGCACTCAGTTAACACTGTTTATACTTGAAACTTTAAGATTGCACAGTTATTTTAACAAACACAAAACCTGCAGGACATAATGAGGTTGAACACACCAATGCAGAAGATAAAGTGAAGTTTAAGTCAGAAGTCACCACACATTCAGGACACTATTTTAGAAACTTCTTTAAGTTAAATGTGCAGGTATTTTCTGTGGCTGGCTACCTCTCTAAATTACACAATTAAATCTATTTTAGTTATCTCAAATGTCTGCAGGTTCATTTATCTTCATATAAAGAGGAGATAGTCTCGCACAGAGTGGAGCTAAAGGTAATCCCTGTTGTAGAAGAAAGACTAATTAAAAGGTTAAGTGCTGATCATTTTTTTCTGAGATCACTGGTGGAGCTTTAAACGGAGGCCAGTGACTCACAGCTCTAATTTGCAGAAAATGTCAATACTAAAATGTCAAGGAATAGGTCAAACACAAACGGGTCCACAGTTTAGCCAGAAACCTGTGCTCTTTTCCAATGTGAAGCAGCCACTTCTGAGTTGGGGGTCTGACACATTAGCATGCTAAGAGACCCTCTGGGTCATTGACTTAACAGTCACTGACTTTGCAGTGGACAGCTTCACATTCATAGGTGATTAAAAAACCCTTCAGGAGCCTTATTGTAAGTGAAACCAGATTCACCAGGCGGTTTTAACTGGCTGCAAACATTAAAATACAGCAAGTAAAGTCAGCTTATAATATTTCATGGAATTAGACAGGAGAAGTATGACTAAAAAAGTAAATTGGTGTGTGCTTCATCACTTATTGATAATATTTACAAAACTATTTTCCAATATTTGTGGAAAGGAGAAAAAGAAAAGAAGATAATCCATGAAGTGTTCGGCAGGATCATACCGTCTACACATGACGGGGCTGCTCTGGTGGTGCCGGCCACTTGCCCAGGAAAGCAGGAGCACTTCACAGTCTGTGACCGCTCCTCAATTTTGTTCTTGTTGCAGCAGCGATGAAGCGCCACCACTTCGCAGGTGCCTGTTCTCACATGGTGCGCTGCTGGAGAAACGACAGGAAAGATAGAATAATCAAAAGGTTCAACCCAGCCATGGTGCAATGGTTTTTACCCTCATCTACACACCCACACTGCTGGCCTTGGATTGGGCCCTTTAAGATATCTGTTTTGGCTCTGTCTCTCTTGTAGGCTCTGCTCTTTATCCCTCTCAGCAAGAAAAAAATGACCAGGATGAGTGAACTAACAGTTTTTTTTTAAAAAGGCCCCTTTTAAAGCAGAAGTTTCAATTTGCATGTATTATTTTTAAAGTACCATTTCATTTGAGTTGCCTTAAGTTTTTTAGGTTGAATGCATGTTTTCAACCCTAACCTGATTACAACTTAAAGGAGCTTTACACTGACTTAATTTACCACACCAATAAAGTAATAAATTAAGGTGACAAGGTAAAAACTCTGCAGGCTCCAAACCCTGGAATATGCATTTCCCATAATGCAACTCCACAGGGTCATTTCTTAGACTGTCTGTGGTTGGTAAACCCCCATGTCTTCAATACTCCCGACCCTCATATTATATCACAGTTTCCCTATCATACATTAATTAGTCTTTCAGCAAGTACATATATATAAACAATGCAGAATTTACGATTAGAAATATTTAAAAAGCTTGAAAAAAAAATTCTAGAAGAAGATAATGCTTTCAGCAAATTTATGCTTTTGGTAAGCAACACTTACTGTAACATAACTTTTGTTTGTTTTCATAAAAAACATTACTGGATACCTTTAACCTCAACCCCGGTGATGTCATCAGGGTTATTTTTTCGGTAACTGTTAAAAGCTCCACTTAGAGACACAAAGCACAACATACATCTGTTTTCATGAGCGAAGTAGCACATTGTGATGAGTAAACTAATCTCCCTGAGCAGAATGTTGAAATGTCCCTTTAAGACCGTTTAGTACTTGCAGCAGCTTTAAGCAGTGTAGTTGAAGTACCCAATCAGGATCCAGCACTGTAAACACATTAAGAGCATGACTGGTGTACTTGATGAAAAAAGGTAGCCTTTTAAACAGGAGATAACTCAGCCATGAGATGGGGATGATTTGGCCTGGTACTTCTCCAGATCTTCAACAACTAGCAGCAGCACTTTAAAAAAAAAATCTGCTATGTGAAGGGGAAAGTGCAGCGCTGCAGTATCTGGAGCCAATTTCCAGATCACGCTCCATTGTCTGAATTATTTAGAGCCTGAGCTGCTGCATTCTCTTTTAATTGCATGTGACATTTTCTTGAGGTGTCCTTCTGCTGAGATACTCACTGCTGCCGCAGTAAACTGTAAATCTGAAATGACTGCGTGAAACTGCTCCTAACTGCCTGAACTGTGTTGGCTCAACTAAACCCAGTTAATTACGTTTTCACTTCGGCCTGTTACACTGGTGGACAGCAACACTTCTCAGCCGCTGCAACTATCTACCACTCAGCTACCACTGAGACTAATAGTGATGGAATCAGCTGCTCTGCTGTGACTGAAAATTATTAAATCTGACAAAGATGCTCAGCAGTTATTGAGCATCACAATACCTCTGGGTTTACCTGTTACTTTTTATATTCAGACTTTGGAAAACATGCCACATTAAAATTAACTGTGAATCTAATATTCCTCGTACCATATGTTTCTCTCCTCCTACGGTGTTTGGAAAGCTTCAAACATTTCACTGATGGCTGCTGCTAGAATATATAAGCAAACAGCAGGTAGAAAAGGACAAAGTCAAATATCAAAAGCAAACAAAAGACAGAAAGACAGGAAAAAGAAGTTTCGTTTTGATTATGAACTCAACTTGTGATGGTATATCTGCTCTATCGTCCTTCCTAACACATCAAAAATAATGCAAGACGTCAGCCAAAAGTATGCAGGGTGCTTACTCACACTCTGCCCCAAACAAGAAAAGATATGAAAGACAAACACACAGCGAGCCGAGCTGCTTTGGATATGAGAGAAGTGCTGCCAGGATCTCTCTAAAGGACATGCTTCACACTGAGAGGCTGGGCTTTGTCTGACTGGATTTGGAGTCCTACTTGGATGCCCACTCAGCTTCCCCTGCCAGCAGATACGGAGAAAAAGCATTTCACTCGGGAGTCAGTCGTTTCGACCAGAGTCCAGCTTTAAACCTGCCACGCAGCCGCTGTGCCAGTTTCATGACAGACAGGCATGATGCCATAAAATGAATCAATGAATAGTCAGATTCAGGAGTGTCCTGCTGACGTAGTGTTTCTAGAAATATACAACATGGCTACACATCCCTGGTTTAATCCTGTGGGGACCTCCACATTTTTTTTTCCTTATCTCTCTATCCCTCCAAAAAAAAAAAAAAAAAGAAAGTTATCAATGGGAGTATATGGTGGAAAATCAAGTGCAACATTTACTGGACTGATCATCAAATGTCAGTATGCTGAACTAAGTTAACTTGTTAGCTGTTAGCATTTAATGCATAACACTGCTGTGCTTAAGTGCATCCTTACAGAGCAGCTAGCTTACATGTAGACTTGTCTAGTCTTGTTCTGTTATAAAGAAATCCAAGTTAATTATCTAAACACTAACCTTGCGTAAAGTGAATCTCAACCTGTATTTTGAAAAACAAAAAAAAGTTGAGCAAACAATTGTTTATCTGTGGATTGTACTGGCTTTGCTTTTGTCTATGAGACTATTTCTTTCTAATCACAAGCCTGTTTTTATTTACTGTTTTTTCCAAATCAGGTCTTTGATTGTGTTTTGATCTGACTACTTTACCTCTTGAGCAGCTCTACACTGCATTCAGTCTTTTAGATGAAGTTGTTTTGATGTAGTATAAAAGTTAAAGTTATTTGAACTTCAAACAAAAATGTGGGGGCAGAAGTTAAAAAAAAGTGGTTGAGGGAATTTTTTGGATTGTGATTTTGAAAAAGAAAAACTGGAGTGACAGTCTTGTTTGAGTACATAATAAAACTTTAAAAGGAAAAAAGAATTTCTATTTTTTCATACTTTTTTTAACTCTAACAAACCTCGTAATTGATATTTTGTCTAAAAAAGCAGCTTTGTCTCAGATCTTTAATGATCTCAGAACAAATATTTGACAAATTAAAACAAATAATTACACCAGTTATATGAAAAGCAGAGCCCTAATCAATGATTTGTTCTTTTTTTAACCACTGCTACTGTTTCAGAATAGAAATGAAAAGTGGAATTCACATTAGTAGAGAATTTAATGTTTCAAGTCCCTTGCAAAAAGCCCTCAAGCATGTTTTATTGCTTCGCCTGCAGGTAAAAGAGAGAAAATCATGTACAGTGAGGAGGTAACTCAGAACCAACAAGGAAAAACAAGAAAGAAAAACAAGTTTTATGTCTCTCTTAATGTTTCATGCATTTGTATCATACACACAAACAGAGAGAGACTCTGATCAGCACTTAACCTTTTGGCCAAAATGAATTGAATAAATTCAAGAAATCACACGAAATAAAAAGATTGTAAAAGCATCTACATGCAGCCTCAGGATTTATTAGAGCAACAACAACAGGACAGCAAACTGAATATCTCATAGACAGAGCGAGCAGCCAGCAAAGCTCCCATCACTCCTCACAATGAGGGCATCACACATGTGGTGAAATACACTATTTCCCTCAACACAGGCCTGCCACAACCCGACTGATCCTTTTGTGCAAAGTTCTCCTGAGTGGGAAAGGTCTGATGTCTCTGTTTTGATGACACTCATCAACAGATTGTGTTTGAAAAAGGAACGCACACTGTTTGCATCAGATGTGTGAGCTTTCAAAACCCACACCCTGCAAGCCAAAGCATCAATCATCTCGCCAAGAAAAGAAACCTATTTGAAAATTTATCACTACATTTCCATGGCTAATCAGAGCAGAATGCAGTGTTGCACCATAAAAACAAGACTAAATTTACTTGGAGAGAAACTGCAGTGACCAGCAACCTGACTACTGTAATATGAAATGATTAAAATGTGACAGAGTGAGTGAAAAGTCTACTATGAAGTGCACAAATTGCTGCAAATACAATATTTTTGCAAAGAAAAAATGGTAGATTAGCACTTTCAACAATCACCTGAATATGCATACATCCAGTAAACTTTGACTTCAGACCTTCTGTGAGCTCATTTAGCATCAATCCAAAACAATTAAGCTGAATTTTTTAAAAAAGATTAATCACTTTCATCTTTTTTTGTATCATTTTTGCCTCCATTTACACAGATGATTAATGAGTTAAGACATAGTTAGATGTGATGTTTGTTGACAGGGTGTAGCATACCACTGACTTACTCAGTTCCTAATTAGGTGTTAAACTAAGTGACATCAGAACAGTGTACTTAAACAAAAAAGCTATTTTAGTACAAAAACATGAAGATGTAAAGGTTTTGAAATGTAGTGAAGCATTTCTCAGGAGGAAAATATTTTTTAAATCTGCTGTCCTCGTCCTCCCTCATAAATTATTCCCTCCACCATATATTACTCTTCTACCTGCCCTCCTTTCCTATCTCGAAGTTTTAGAAATCATTTTACTTTTGTCCTTAACTCAGCAGCATTCTTTTACAAAGTCGTGATGAAGTCATATTTGTATGCATATCTTCCAGTTACTCTTTCTACGACTCATTCGTTTTCTAAGGCCAGCTGGTTGCAAGGTTGCAATCTTATTATGGCTTCCGCCATGAAAACACCAAGGGTGTGACACTAGAGGGTGTAAGTGTTAAGTGGTGGTTAAGTTAAGAAACTTTCAGTGCTGTTGTGTTGTAAATGCAGTGGTGGAGATAACTAAGTACCTTATTAATGCAGTTTACTTAAGTACAGTTTGAGCTTAATATTTCCATTTTGTCTTATTGAATGCTTGAACTCAGCAATGGTGTGTTTTTTTTAAATACAATAAATACTTTGAGATACAGATTGAGATTTTACGTTTATGAACATATGACAGGCTTGAGAAATAAAACATATTGTTACAGACTGAACCAGTGTTTCCGAGCCTTTTGGCCTGTGAGCCCTTATAAAGTAAGCAGTGTCTGGGCTGTTTGATCATTTCAAATGTCTATTAACTGTTTTTAGTTCCTTAAAAGATAGATTTCCCCTTTAAACTTGTCAGATGGTTTCATTTAGAAATTGTTCATATTAATTTTTTTTTTTTTTACCAAAAAGCTAAGATTAGAGAAAAATGCAAAAAAAAAATATGTTCGTGTAGCTGAACTGTTTGGAAATTTTGACATAGACATTTTGGGTTTTCCATTTTTTGGCAGAGAGACAAATTAGAAGATCAATACTTCTCACTTTAAAAATAAGTCCAAGCCAGTTAAGTTTATCTCACTTTAGCATAAAGACAAATGAGAAAAAAACAGCTTGCCTGCCTCTTTTAAAGTTAATACAATTTACATTTTAGCACCTCAAACCTGTGTGGCTGCACCCTTCATGTCAGCATCAGACTCGCATGACGACAATGTTCACGCAACACTGAGGCGACTGTCTATAGGACTTTTGACTTGTTCCTGCATTCAAAACCTGCAAGTATTGATTTTTAAAACATTGAGCTGTGAAGGAGCATTCAAACTCTCTGACTGTAGAGTGTGCAGTTTTTTTTTATGTGCAAGTATTTCTGATCCGTTTTTCCATCATCGCTGATGCATCTGATGGACACAGTCTGTAGGATTACAAACCAGAGGAGGGGGTGTTGCTCTCTGTTTCTGTCCATCCAGAAAAAAAAACAGAAAGAGAGGGTGAGACAGGTGAATGTGTGCACTGGTCTTTCAGTCCCTACCCAAATAACTCAAACAGAGCCAATAGTCTGAAATTGAGCCAAAACTAATAAACCCATTCATTTTGAAATAATTACCTGTAGTTATAAAGTTGTAAAATGAAGTTTAATATATTTGTTCAGTGCCTTTTTACTTTGTGTTAACCACTGATTTTAGAAAAAATATACTTGAGGCGTTGCAGTTGCTGCAGAGGTCAGGTTGCAGTTACACCTGTGATACACAACCGAGACACAAGCCTGCACAGAGCGGCTGCAGACGGCTGTAAAGATTAAAACCAGAGCTTATCTGTTGTTCTTCTGACACGCCTGCGGTCTGAACCCGGGATAAAGCTCACTAATTCACACATTATATCTCTCTTGTCTAATCTGTGCAAAAACCAAAATGTTAAAACAACACATTACAGTGAGGGTTGCCAGGCAACCAGTAGAGACCTCAGCAAGTTACTGGTGGAGGAATACTCTGGTACATTACCTTTTGCAAAACCACGACATGTTGTTTTGGTTTAAGGCGAACTATGAAGGCAAACTAAATCTGGGTCAAATCCTGAAAAATAACTCTATCGTGATCTCCCGTCACTGGATGCCGACGATCAGACAGTTTTGTGTTTACCAGGCTTTTGTTCCCTTTAGTTGAACCCTTTGAACCAAAGGTGTTTTTCGTGCTGTGCTGAATTTACTCTGCATGAGAAGCTTTTAAACGTTGGTCTCTGGAGTGAGAAGAAACTAGAAATGATGCATAGTTCATATCTGTCATGAGGCTGTTGTGTATAAACTGAAAACATGGCTTTGCTATAAACAGCATGGCTGTGCAATGAACATACTACCTTTCCTACAGAGAAATAATCACTAAATATCAGCTCCCTGAGTGTAATCCTCTGTGTACAAGCCCATAATATCGTTATCATGATAAACAGATTTTCCCATCACACTATGTTTTACTTTGGTAGTATCAGTTTAGCAGAGTAGCAGATAAACACTTTGCTTAGATTATGAATCAGATTCAGGGAGACAAAGTTGATGCATCTGTAAATGCTAAACACATGGATTAATTGTCATGTTTAGCATGTTGGTTACTGCTCTCCCGAGGGCACAAGCGTTGTTTTCTTTCCTTGGGAAGATGCTTCTTATGCATCATACAAGTCATTTTTATTACAAAGTGCGGAACGTCTAAGTGCAGTGCCAGCAACTATCCTCCCCATATAATTCAGACATGGAGGTCATATGTCAGTGATGCATTTACAACGGTAAGGAGAGCACCTCTACACTGAAACTACACCGGAGCCACCTGAGTGCTATAAGTCTTAAAATCCCAAGGAAAAACCATCAAATATTTCATTCCACTCAGGTTCAAGTCCCCCCTTAGCAACCTGTGTGCTTTGATTCTTGCTAAGTGGTTTCCCATTGTGGACGCTAAAAATTCAAGGCTGTAATGTGTCTGTCGGGATCACGCTGGCAAAAACTGGAGGTCAGAATTTAAGTTTGAAGGTATCGAGTCCACAGACGTGCTGTGTTGTAAAAGTCAGGTGGAGATCTATCTCAGCTTTCTTTCTCTGATGGTGGAATGCTCAGCGAGTGGTTGATTGTATCACTGTTTTGTTTTGGCTTTTTCTTTGTGTCTTCACCCCTGAAACATTTTTTGTCTTTGCAATGTATGTTTATTTTGGAAAAGACAATTCCCTGCTTTTTGCTTTACACCGCTGTCAGCTGGGGAAGTGTGTTAAGAGCAAAGCTGATCTGAGTAGTGGTGAAATTAGGGTATTGACAAATATGAGACATTAAAAAAACATCTTAAATATTCATATTGTCTTTTTTTATTCAAGCTCTTTTTTAAGCATTTTTTTCTCAACAAATGTGCAACCTGCTGCAACACTGTCACAAGCTGACCTCATTTTGCTGTTAAGGGGCTCAAATCTCTGAATCACTGATATTTTACTTTTAATTATTTCATTTAATATTCATTATTCTATATTTGAATGTGGATGCCAAGGAGTTAGGCAACATATCCCCATATATGTTGATAGACTTTTGTAGAAAAACTGTAAAAATAGAACAAGAATTAATGATTAGCCCTGTAAATAGATTAAAAGACTTAATTACATAGGTTACTAGTTTAATCAAGCTTTAAATTTTGTATTTTGGAAGGTAATTAACCATAAATGGCTTAATATAAACTGAATTAAAACACATTCTATTAGTATGTCTTTCATATACACTGAGAATGTTGAAAAACAACATGGTGGCAAAAAACAAAATGACTCCAGATAGAAGCACAGGAAGGCATATAACTCAAGGGATCGATTACAATGATGCTAATCAACATGAGTCAACTGTCCCTGCAACTTGTGAGCTCGGTCAGCCTGGGACTGAATCCCGTCTGACTCCTCTCTCTGCTCTGCCTTCCTTCTGGTCAATAAAAGAAAGGCACAAAGGCAAACACAATAATCACTGACACTTTCTAAGTTTGCACTGTAAACACCCAGAGTCATAAAGGACAGACTCTTCTCTGCAGCAACACTGACTGACACGAGAGCACAGAGGCAGACCCTCTTTCTTCACATATCAGAGGAGAAAATAAACTGAATTTACATAACTGTCACGGAGTAGAAAAGCATGTTTGATGGTGCAAATATGATCCCTCTTTGCTGACACAAACTGGATATTTCAAAAAGTAAAAACTAATATGTGTATTAGTAAATCAACTTGCCTGCATGCTCAAATGAACTAAATTCACCCCACTTGTCAGAAAAGAGACTTAGTTCCCGTCGTCGTCGACTTATGTTCTCTGGGAAGAAACACATTTTCTCTATTTTGGACGTGCTCTGGGTTCATTTCATCTCTTGAATGATAACAGGTTTAGAGCAACAGAAATAACACCCAGGGGAAATTAGGGGGCTGCGGTGGCTATCAGAGAGAAATTGAATGCATGCGAGATTATTCTGATCCACTTCCTGCTGGAATGATGAGTGCCTTGAGTAGGGATCGCTGCCAATCAAAGTCACGCACATCAAAGCGCCGCGCTCACACCTAATTGGCCAACAAAGACGAGAGAGGTTTGCGCAATTTCTGTAATGTTCACAGATGGACATCTTGTTGAGGCGCAGCACTGCTTGCACACCACCAATTACCTGAGGCTATGTATTGTCAGTGGGACTTCCACTGATGAAAAGTGTGGGTCGGCCTCCACTTGTAATGTTGCTGAGTTGCCATAATTGATCTCCCTGGGTTTACTAGTGACGACTCGACAACACTCTTAATGAGGCAAAGGGAGACGAGTTTGTCTCATACCTCCAAAATAGCTGTTTCAATCCAATATCTTCCCCATTCACTACAGTGACATTTTTATTTGGGATGCTTCATAGTAAGAAAAACCTTTCAAGACACCTCACAACAGAAGTGGCAACCACTGTGGAAGCTCTCCCTCCATGTTTTGTCCTGCATTTCTTCTTGCTTTTGTGCAGCAGGTTGCAGTGTTTTTGTGGGAGGTTGGAATTCACACTATGAGCCAATCAAACAGGCCTCTGTTAGCTTAGTTTCTTACCAGAGAG
Source organism: Ctenochaetus hawaiiensis (assembly GCA_029783645.1). Classification (NCBI taxonomy): domain Eukaryota; kingdom Metazoa; phylum Chordata; class Actinopteri; order Acanthuriformes; family Acanthuridae; genus Ctenochaetus; species Ctenochaetus hawaiiensis. The sequence continues at coordinate 5,055,201 of JAPZDY010000015.1, read as the reverse complement.
CTGCATGAACAGGTAAATTGAGACCCAACAAGTTTATGGGCTGAGAAGTGAAGGAGCACTTGTGCCTCTGTGATCCTTTTTGGGCACATGATCTTAACTGGGACAACTCACTGGGCCAGAACATCTTTACCTTGATTTGCTTTGCTTATAAAAAGACTAAAGCAACAGTTTCCCTCTCTTAATCAATCGCAGAATCATCTAAAAAGATGAGGAACACTGCCTATAGCTGAACTTTCAACGGTCTTTGACTGTCACACATTTCTGCAGCTTTCTTGTTTTCCTTGTTCTGTGAAGAGCAGTTCACTTTGGTAGGATTCCTGACATTCAGAGCTTTACGTCTGCTGGAATAAACATCACAAAGGGGAACTCCACTTTTAAACTTCAGTATCAGCTTACTAGTCATGAGGAGTATGACTCAGCCTGTGAAAACATTCATTCAATGTCTTATTTTGCTCTGTAGGAGCTTTGTCAAGTATGAAAAAACAGTAACTATTGATTTTGTCGCTAGGCATCTCTCAGGTTTGCGTTTGGAGAATACATTTTTTAATGGCATAAGCCTCCATTAAGAGCTGCATGAGGAGGTTGAGACACGTAGAATTTATCACAGGAGGAACAAAAAGCACAAAAATGGATTGACTCATACCCTGCAGCAGCAACACAGTCTGTGCTGCAGCATCGATGCTAATTCCACTACATCGATCACAGTAAAGCTAATGCACAGTGTATTAGTCTTTTTGTGTATATATGAAGTGATGAAAGGCATGTGCTGTACAGTGTATCTGTGTCCTGGAGGCTTGCATAGTGCAGACTCAGTGAAAACAAATTTTCCTTCTGAGAACAATAAAAAATCTTTCCATCTATTGAGCTGCACCATGGGAAATGTAGGTTACATGATTTCAGAGCTTGACTCATTCCAGCTCGTCTCAGACGCTGTTGCATCAGTTTTCATGGTTCTTTTATTTAATCTGTCTGTTGTGATGAGATTCCATTAACGTCACTGAAGTGCAAATTCACTGAAATTTGTCCTTAAAAAACCACTTGCAATGAAAATGATAACATGATTGAGAAGAATTGTACCAATATATACTTTGGCTGATTAAATCAACAATAGATTGGTTTATCACAAAAATGTTGAAATGTTTATTAAGTGTTTGATTATTTGAGTTAGTTAAAGCAAAAAGTATGTGTTTATATATGTAGAGAAGAGATATCAATATCTGAAATTTGTTATTCCTAACATTGATATCAGCATGATAATAGCCCCAGAAAATCAAATACTGGTTTGGCCCTAATGAAGGTTCTTAATTCATTTTAATTTAAACTGCTGTTTTCTGCCCAGCTATACTGAGGCCCTTGTAGAAGTATTTAAGAGACAATGGCCAGGGCTCGCTTTATCAAAAGACCTGAACTATTGATTCTTCTATCTGTTTCTCTAGCTTTATGATTTCCCTACCCAGTCTAAAACACTCAGCCCCTTTAGCATTTAAAAAACACAAATTAAAATCTAAATAAATATCTCCAGAAACAGACATCATCACAATGTTAAGGGGACTATTTTAAGTTATAGATTTATACACATTTCCTATAAATCTTGTCATTGTCAAAAAATTCTGATAGAACATCACAACACAACACACAGATATATAAACAGAGCTGCTCACGCCAGAAGTAAACAATAAAGCTTAAGGATCAAGGTAGTCTGTCAGAGGATGTACTAATAATGCCTCCAAACCAACCAGGTACTACAGGAGGCAAGGAAACTTCTTGAAGTTGTTGCCAGTGTATAGTTTCTCAATGCAATCGTTAGTTTGCCTCACTGTGATATGCATTTGTTCCTATAAGGAACAAGTGTTTAATTATGCATTCAGAGGAAAACCCTGTCCTTCTCTCACAGTACTTGGCATGAAAAAGATATTTAAGGAGATGTTGGTGTAGTTACTCACCTGTAGTCGCTTCAGTTGGTACAGTCATCTCCCAGACACTGATCACAAGCACCATTACAAGAAGAGCCCCTTTACTTCCGATCTGCATGTATCGCTCACTCATCCTGGAAAAATAAGAGAGATTAGGCCTAAAACGAGTGGATGATTAGTTTTTTACTTATGACGGGCAAAGCCATAAAGTACTTGCAGCACAGATTATAACATCAGACTTTAATGTATTTGTATTAACCAACCAACATGTCTTTTAATGCCACTATTAACTGTCATTTTGCCCTGTAAGCTCTTGAGTTGAGTTGGAAGGGTTTTTGAGAAACAAAAAAAGGGTGCTGTTTAACTAGCTTATAGTTTAACTTCACTGTAGCTTGCCTTCTCTGAATGCATATTTGCTCTTATCAAGAGGAGATACAGCCTCTTATCCATCATGTTGCTTCTCAAAACAAACTACAGCTGTGAATGTGCCCTGGATCACCATCTCCAAATCCTCTTTCTTCACCCCTGCACCTCCTCCTCCTCTCTCCTCTGACAGAAGGCTCTTACAGCCGTAGCATGAACAGAAGGTGAAGACTCTTAGCTGCCCCAACAGGCTTCAGTAAGTCTGTTTAGGCTCTACAGCAGAGTGGAAGAGAGCGAGCAGGCCGCAGTGGCTAATCCATCCCTCCACAGTACCTTCTCCTGCCGCTCCCTAATGAAGTGTGGTTGGAGCCGGGGCCACACTGCATAAAGCCATCTGGCACAGTGTGTTATCATTGACAGACAGCTATCAAATTTCAAACGGGGATGCAGGAGCAGTACGGTAATTACTGGAAAAGGCAGGGGATCGTATGGCGTGAGGATACAATGTTACATGCCGCATTTACGCCCTATTTAGTGCCTCCCGCCTTTTATCTGCCTGCTAATTGACTTATAGATTGGTGAAACCTCGTTGGGGTTCTCAGATTATTCGTGTAGTTAAGTTTATTTTGGCAGACGCAAACGTGACCTTTTGTCCAGATTTTGTTGCACCTCGAAATGCTGCTCAGGAATTAGAATGGAGTGATGAAGAGCACAAAGAAAAGTCACATTTTAAATGTGCCCTCTAAATAAGACGTCTACCACCAAGACATACAGACAATGACAACTTAAACACATGGGAGACAATTTCTCATAGAGACTAAATGTAAATCTGAACACACAATGAAAACTGATGATGTAATCTTTTCCAAAAGAATGCAAGAAACACAAGCTAAACATAGACACATAAATATTGTTGTGAAATAAATGTTTTGATATCTGTATTGCTTGAGGATTAGCTTAAAACAGATATAAAATGGGTTATTACTTCCAGAAGCCTTTTTAGAGGCAGACAACCAGTGCAACACTTGACAGCTGTAGAAGCTTAGCTTTGAAAAATAGCAATAGGGCATATAATGTGTTCCTGTGACAATACACAACTTTATCACATTTTTCACTGATTTTGGTGAACCGGATCATGTTTTATTATGAAATAACTTGGTCATTTGCAAAGTTTTCAATCATGGCTCTTTCAGAAAACCTTTTTTTTCCCCCATGGTGAGAGAGATGGCAGGAGACAAAAAGAAAAAAATAACAGAGTCATAGAGAGACTGAGACAAAAAAGCTTTGGTCTTTGTTAATATAACCCTAATATACTTGCCGACCAACATGAAACTGTATTAGATTTTGCTCTGATATGTAAATTGTTCATATAACTAGATTGCAGTTTGAAAGAGTGTAGTTTTAAATCCTCAAGAGTCCTGATTTTAACTAGAAAAGTTAGAGGGTCTGAACAGGCTGTAGTATGCGAAAGCTGAGCTAGTAGCTGTTGATTTTATCAGCTATTGACGGCTGTCAGCTGCAAATCTGTCCTGCTGTCAATGATTAAAATAGATTCTGAGTCAGCAATTAGACAAAAAATAATTTCTCAAATGTTTTCTTATTAACAGTCCTTCTGTAAAAACTCCCCCTCTCCCCTGCCCCTAATTAAAGACTTTACATTAAACAAATCTCTTTATAATGGACCAAGGTGATTGACTCACATCAAATTCACATTAATAGCAGTAGCTCCACAGTTATAATGTGTAAATGACAATTAAACTTTTACATAAATTATATTAATATTCAAAGCTCTGAATTGAGACTTTCAGGTTTTTTCAAATGCAACAGACAAACCTATCGGTCTGTAAAGCTATCGTGAGCGCTAGCTAAAGCAGCCACAAAGCAAAGCTGTCCACTGTATAGTAATTTATTGGCATCTGGTGGTGGTGGTGAAATTGCAGATGATACCTGACTGATATCTCTGCTCACCCCAACCCCCTTTTAAAGAAGTAGGAGAAAAACACAAGGGGTCCTTAGCCAGCGTTTGGTTTGTCTATTCTGGGTTGCTATAAACCATGG
>JAPZDY010000015.1:5035045-5048130 GCA_029783645.1 Ctenochaetus hawaiiensis | reverse complement strand
AGGAAGCAGGTAGCCTACAAGTTGCTTTCAGGAACCTCTATGAGTCACAGAATTGAGGCAGAGCAGTCATCAGAAGGAAAATGAGGGCATTTTTCTCCATACATTTTTAACCAGTTTCGCCAAAATTACCGTTAGTGCGATGTAATAATGCACATCCCAGGTCACACCTTAAAGAGAGAAGAAATAAGTTACAGGAAGGACAAGTGGCCGATGCAGAGAGCCCAGTCAACCAGCTACAACTCACTCTTACATTACAATGATTTTGAAACTGTTACTTCAAGGTGGAAAAGTTACATAATGGGGCTTTAAATGTTGATAGGCTTTTATTTGTGACTTGTAACCAATCAGTTAGGACTGTGGGCAGAACATAAAGCAAGACTTTAGAGTTTCAACTGCAGACCAATTTTATATACAAATCATAACCTCGAATAAACGTCTTAAGAATCTGATCCTGACATTTATCAGAGCTGCCCTTTCACACATGCAACACAGCAGAAAATCATCCATCTCAGACAAATTCTCACCTACTGAAAATACCCTGTTTGGTTTAGGCCGTAGTTGGCTCCTGTATCCAAGTGTCATCAATGTCATGAACACACACATGCTCTTATAAACTCTCATTCACACATATGCTCGATCTGACATCACACAGACTTTGTACTGTGTGAATGATGGAGCTGGCTGGTTAAAGTCCATCTATGGAATTCTTTGGTTGACTTCAGCCTAACTATTTTTAGTATATCATGTGCTTGACTTCAGGACATTTTCACTTGCAAATGAACACCTTTTATTTGGGAGTAATGCATAATCTATTCACTGGTGTCACCTCAGTAGTTCTCTGGATTTGTGTGCTCCAATTTATCCCAAGATTGGACTTTTATCTCTTTGTTATGAGTTGGCTCGGTTGTGAGGGGTATAAGCCTGAGGTGTAGATCATCGGATTTCCTTTCAAGAGTACAAAGTGAATTTAGTTAAAACTGAATGAAGCAAGAATCTCTATCCCTGACAAAAACTCTGATCTTCTCAGCCCGTTTTGTCTGGCCCTCCCACTCCCTTCCTCTCTGTGGAACAAATTGAATGGCAGCAGACCAATGAGCTCAGTTTTTTAAAAAAAGGCTCCACTCTAGTTGTGACCTTGGTGAGCGGACACACTTCCAGAGGAACCGTCACTTTCCACTCACAAAGATGAAAAAACATCTCACTTTAACAACTACAGTGGACTCCCACTTAAATTTAATCAAAAGAAATAGTTGTATTCACACAGGCTGCTGCACTGAAGCTGGCAATCTTATCTTTAATATAACAGTAGTATTTCTGCACTGCACACACCTCAACACACACAGGCAAGAAACCCCTATTAATTATTAACAAAGCAGATTAGATTTCCTCACTTATGATTTTCTATTAAATATGAAAATACATTAATTTACTTTCCCTGTGTTTTCTATTCGAATGCAGTTACAGTTTAAATTAAATCAACATGATTGGGAGCCGCTCTTTTTCACTGAAGGTTTTTTTCATATCTGAGAAAAAAGTGAATTAAAAAGTTTTGACAGGCCAAACTGCAGTGCTGGCCCAGAGTCTGCTTTCATTTTATTGCTGTCGGTGGAGAAATAATAACATTTGGTTTACTGTTGCCTGGAGACGCAGAGAACAGCCCCCGAGTTTGACATTTTGCCCAATATTTTGTTTCTCCTGTTCTGACGGTGAGAGTGAACAATACATCAAAAAAGTTTTTAAGCTATATTCTCCTCTGTTATGTTGCCTCCTTCTGCAGCCGGTGGCCACGGGCAGCAGGATAACTGTTAATGTTTATGGATGGGAAAATTGTTTCACTACTGTTGATGTCCAGTGTGTGAGGAGTTTTTCCATTTAATGTAGTTTTAGAGATCCTCAGCTGTCTTTTGAGGACGCTTCACAGCATCCACCGCATCAGCTGTTTGGCTTCAGTATAATTCCTGCCCTTTAATACGGTTCAGGTGTAAGGGGAAGGAATATGAATGTATTATTTATTTGGCAGAACAAAGCTTAACACGTAGTGAAATCGAGGAGTACAAGTAGATCCTGTTTCTGACCTCTTTTCTCATTGTTGTCCCATTTGTGTCAATTATTTTCTTAGCTTGATGGGCCACAATACTTTTCATTAGCGATTGAAGGACTCTGTCGTCCTTGGCCTATTAATAGTAAATGTTGTTTGCAAAAGAGGAAAAAGCCAGGGAAATCATCCTTCACCTGTTCTCTGCAGGCTGAGGAAGAGTTTTTAGGATGAATGTGCAGCAATACAAATTCTGTATAAACATTTCAAGGGGTTATTTGTCCCCTACAATACTGTACTTCTCTAAGAGACAATGATTGAACTTCAAAGGCTTTATTGAATGTTACAAATTGATTTTGTCAGAATTTTTTTCTTACAATTGACCTCTAAAATTGCGATGTCTCAAATCCTGCTCAGGCATAAAAGCTTTTAACTAAATTTAAGGTGAGCAGAGAGAAAACTTTCCCCCTTGAGCAGATAAATGTGAAATCAGTTATCTACTATCAAACTTTGCACATCCATCATTCTACACTGTGAAGCTCAAACACCCAAATAAGGTGGCAGTAATAAACACATTTTGGAGTGGAGAGGGATTCCAGGAGCCCTTTTTAAGCAATCAATAGTGCATGGTGTAAAGTGCACGCTGCCTGTGCATTTAGGGCCTGTCCAACTTCGCTACTACGAGTTAAATGGTGCATAATCTTGGGGCAACAGTATGTCTGAGCACATTTCAACACACACAATGGCTCACAGATGACAGGAGAACATTAGCTACAACACAACATCAACATTGGGCTTGAAAATAACTACTGAATCAGTCCAAAACTAGCTATGGCATTGTGTGTAAGATAAGATCCAAGTCGCTTATTGAGTGCAAATTTGAGTTTTTTTCTCGTTTCAGACTCTTAAAGGCTTATAAGACTACCATATTTTTTCCATAAATAACATGCCCGTGAAACAGCTTTAATAGTAAACCATAATATGTTTAACTTTAGCAGCAATAATCATTTTAAAAGTGTAAGATTCAATTTTCTGTTTCCCTCAATTGTGGGAAGATGCATCCTTGAAATGCTCAAGGCAAGCGTGTAATCCACAGTATCACAGAGATTGCAGAGCGGGCCGAGCCAGTGTCACTAAACCAGAAAAAGCTGGACTTTCCCCCCTCTCTGTTTCTGCAGCCGGATTCGATACAGGGATTACCCCCCCACCGCCCATCCACCCTCACCCCCATCACCACCTCCCCTCCACTCCACTCTCTATCTCACTCTTCACTTGGACCATGACAGACACTGTCATCTGCGGACGGCTGCGGGGAGGCGATTGCTCCGTCGCAGAGCAAACATCGCTCATTCGCCAAAACACAGATGTTCCCTCCTGACAGCTGAGGAGTGAAGCTCTAAACCCTGTCACGCTAAACAAGGGAGTTTGCCCACTCTTTGTCACGCGCTCTGTAAAGCATCCGCCACAAATCCTGCTCAGTTCACTTCATAAACATGACAAGACAGCTGTCAGCACCGTGTTGAAGTTGATGTATGAACTTAAGACTATTAAAAGGAGCCCCGCTTTAGCACATTGTCCTGACGACTTGCTAATCAAATCATTATACAGCAGCCTGCAGCACGATCCAGCTACTCCTCTGTATGATTCACAAACTCATTTCTGACATAAGAGACTGTAAGTGGCTCGTTTCACTCCTCAGGCCTTTATGTTCACTTCTGATTTTCTGCCTATTTCTGCTTATTTTTAGATGACTGTTATATCAAATATATTACAATCCAAGGAGCTGACAGCTCTGTGAAATATCCACACGCAAAGACTCTTTGTATCTCTGTATATCTATCTCCTCAATTTGCCGATCATGCTCAAATGTTTTAAATTGCTTGAAATTTCAGCGTCTCATGGTTGTCTCATGTTAATGTTTCTCTTCAGTGCTGGCCTGCTTTGGATTTTTTGCAAACCAAAATCACCTGATTTCATCTGGTTCTGAACAAAACTGCAAAAAAGTGACACCACACAGCTTTTCACTGCTTACACTGATTATAAAATGTAATCTCTAAGTCACACCGGAGGGAGAAACTGATTGGGACATTTCCAGCTGTGGCGTGAATGGAGCCTGACTGAGGGAGGCCTTGATTTCAAATTTCACCAAAGAAGGAGCCCAGGCGGGGCAGATATCAGCGCCGTTACCCGACACTGATGCTGAGTGCCCTTTCAGATAGTTAACCACCAAAACGACCTTCCGTAACGACACGGCGAGATGCTATCTGAGATGTCACGCTCATGGAAACCGCAACAGCCAAATGGTCTCAACCTTAGTTTTCCTTTGATCAGAGTGTCTATGCATCAGTGTCTCAGGATCCAGCCTGCTATTTCAGTCCAACCACACCTCCAAATACGACCTGGAACCATCAGCATGTAGCAACATCCATTGAGATCACAATGTACCTACCTGTCAAAAAGCCCGAGTTCTTCTTTCTTTTTATAGTTAAGACCTCATAACAGAACAGCCTATTGTTTGCCTCCCTGTAATTGCTCTCATAGCTGAAGCTTTATGAATTATCAATGAGTACAGTCTAATCATTTTAGTAAAGTAAGCACGTTTTGTCACATCAGAGTGCAGAGGAGCTGAGATACGACTGATATCAATCATCTGAATGTCACAAAGCACCTAAACAAAAGTACTACACTTAAGTACAATAACCAGATACTTGTACCTTACTAGAGTGTTTGAGTTTTGTGCTTTAAGTAGTTTTTGCTGCACTTCATTTATTTAGCATCTCAAATTACTCTACAACTCATAATAAAATTTTAATGTGCTTGAGCAAGTACAACAGTGAAATGCAACTTATAAAATTATGCATTGATATTAACAATTCAATAATATAATAAATAACAATATTTAATTAATATGGAGCATTTTTTAAATGCATTTTGACACTTTTGGTAAGAGATGGAAACAAGTCATTGCTTCACATATTACAAGTGAGTGTCAATTATTTGTACTTAAGTTCTATTTAAAACTTATGAATTCCAGTTCAAGTCCCAGTTCCTAAACTTTGAGTGTCAAGTAACAGTGTTATACATGTTCTACAGTTAATGCTGTTTTAACAACACAGCAATGACTGGCTGTTCTTAGTGCAACTTCAAATGTCAAAGTTGGAAGATGATGCATCTTTATTTGTAATTTCCAGCCAGTATGTTTGTTTGTTGAGAACTGTTTACATTTGTGTGCAAAAAAAAAGTTAAGATAAGAGAGATTTTTTTTCCAGCTAGAACTTAATAAATAAAAAGTATGTTCTTCATGGCTCTTCCCTGCACCTTGCTGGTTGTATTGTTAATGCTGTTGGATTGATTCAAACACAAAGACAAAGCAGGCTCACTGAGAGCAGACTTACTGAAATAAAATGAAATGAAATGTAGGGACATGAATACATGTCTGGAAAACTTCTCCAAATAACACACTAATTAGTCTTAGATTTGTAGGTATGAAGTGTTTTTGAGTAAAAGGTTCAGGTACAGTCATAAGCTTTGTTGTTACAGTCCAAGTTTAGCCTTTTTATTATTTCCAGGTCAAGTCAAATGTCATTAAGTTTGTGATCTGAATGTGACTCTAGTCTAAGTAGTGTGACTCAGATGCACACCCCTGCTATTATTACATTTGCTAATAGTATTTTTTTTTTTTTTTACCCAAAAGAAAACAAATCATTTTAGCAAATATGCTCACTCGCCTCACTGCTGAGAGCTGGATGAGAGGATTGTATGCAGCAGAGCCATCAGCTAATTAGCTTAGAAAAACACCAAGACTGGAAACAGGGTAAAATAGCTGGCAAGGTTCTAACCAGAAAACAAAAAACACTTACAGGCTACTTTAAAACCACACTGTGTGGTTTTACACTCTGTTTTTTTTAATGAGGCAAATGAAAAAAAGCTTTTAATTTGAGAGCTTTAGAGGTGCTGGTAGGTGGATTTGTTCCATATTAGCAGAGCCAGGCTAGCTGCTTCCCCTTTTACACACAAGTGTGGTGGCTTTGTATTGACTGCACACTCAGAGAAATGGCAATCATCTCATCAATAATCTCAACAAATTCAACAACTCGAAAAGTTGAAATAACATTTTCAAAATGATAAATAATTCTATTTATCTTAGTGCAGGAATTTACCTTGTACCAGTCTAAAAACCACTGACAAACATACAAAAATGCAAACCCTGCATTAAAAACTCTTTTTCTTTGTGGATTGTAATGCAAGCGACAATGGTCACACTGTGTTCTGAAAAATTAGAAATGCAGCTAATATTAAGTATCTTAATTGGTCTCAGATTTACTGAAAAAACTTAATCTCCCATGACGATCTAAACATGTTTTAGGGGCTTAATTTCAACTTAAAACTTGGAAGGGAAAAATACAACAAAATAGAAGAAAAATGCCTTTAAAATGAGCGTGGAGACCAAAAAAAAAAAAACTGTTATCAGTTACATTAAAATTAAAAGGAGTAGAACTGCTCTCAGCACAGCATTTAGCGTCTAAATTCATGAACCCAAACAGTTTCATGAAGGACACACAGGAAATTATGTCAAACAGTCAAAACTGCGTCAAGGTCCAAAGTAGGTTAAATCACCAAGTGGCATTTCTGTCAGCTCTTTAAAAAAATATATCAATGTCACATTGGGGTGTCAGTGTGTCCTGGTGGCCACAGAGTCCGTCCTGGAAGTGGAAGGACACGGGTCTGATCCCTGCGACAGCCCGGTGGCCTCGTGACGGGACGCTGAATGCTTCTGTCACTGTGCCTCGCTGAGGATGAGTGTGTCAGCTCAGTGACTGCAGAACAACACGCTGGATGATAAATAAATGATGTATGAAAAAATTATATTTATCCCTGACAGTCAGTCAGGTGTGTGGGAGTCAGCAGGAAGCTCTTGGTCTGATTTAATTTCAGTTTTGTTTCATGCTATTGCAGTTTCTAATGAGTGAGGATGTTTGATTTGATTAAATCCAGTTGGCTGCAGTGCTTATTGTCTTTCTGCCATCTCACCAACACCTCAAAGACAATGATTATTACTACATGTGCGGCAGTTACTGCAGTTGTTCCTCTGGATAAAAAGGGGGGATAACAGGACGTGGCAACCAGAGTTTGAGCCTTTTTCGCCGTCCCCCAGCTCGGCTGTCAGTTATGTGATAAGCCGGAGCTGAATCACAGGCTCTTTGATTTTACATGTATCAGAATATTAAATGCCACTTTTCTTTTGTCCCAGTTTGATAAAAGTAGAGAAATTGCAGTCTGTATCAGAGAAGAACGGAGGTCTGTTTTTCACATTAAATGTAGTGGAAGTCGGCAATTATAATATATATATAGGATGGAGGGACATTAAATAACACGATGGACAAGTGTTCGGTTGGATAAAAACATGTTCTTGTTTAAAAGATGCTTTTCAGATTTTTGCATCTCTTCAGTCACCCTTTAGTTGTTTCTATCTGTTATTGAAATATTGATTACATATTATTTTCCTCGTCCATTTAGCATTGATAAGACTATAAAAAATTCAATAACATTTAATCCAGTGTAAAAAAAAATTTTTCAACAATTCTAACTTGCCCCATAAATACATTTTCTATGTCATTACAACTGTTTGTTTTTTTTTTTTACTGTGTTGTCATTCGAATCTCTTTATGCACAAGCACGCTCTGCTTTGTGTCCACAGATGGTTACATTTTAAAATGCATGTATCTGTTTACATTATACTGTGTTATTTATTTAACACTTTAATGCACAGGTGAAACATTCTGATATTCCTGGGTCTTTAGAAACCTGTAATTTATATTTACACAGAATTGCAACAAATTACAGATTTTTTTGGCCTGTACAATTTTATTAATATTACAGAAGAGTAATAGAAACCTTCAGTGACTGGAACAAATTAATTAGTATAAATATCAGCTAACATTGGTCATTACAACAGTCTATTCCTCAGTAAATCTCCAATTTGCTCTTGATTTGCAAGACTGAGTTGTACCTTCAAAGGTAAAAGATGTTTTTGTTACTCCTATTTAATTCAGCTCTAGCTTTTTGTATATTTAGAGGTTTCGCTCATAATTATGTAAGAAATACTGCAATTAAAAAGTACAGACATACTCAAAGATCACTAAGGATAAGAATCAAAAAAATGTTGTAGCCTTGGCAGATTACAATGTGTTCATGTAGGAATTCTGCTGCTTAAAGTAACAAGCTGATGGAGAAAAAAATGTGAAGGACTTCAACATTAGTTTCAGTCTAATACAATATCTTTGACTTGGCTGTGGCAGTTTATTCCCAGTTTATTTTAGAGTTTATTCCCTTTCTCCAGAGAAAATGTACTTTTGCTAGAACAAATAAGAACCTGATGAGATTAGCTTTGTTTGAGGGGAGCTTTACAACGTAGTTTATGTCATTTAAGCACAATCAAATTACAGCTAAATCTTGAGTGCAGTCTGGTGGGACTGATCACTGCTACTGTAACACAACTGCTATTCATTGCAAAAGTACAGCAGGGCCGACTTCTGCTTTAAAAAAAAAAAACAAACAAAAGCTATTTAAGAACTCACACAGGAGAAAAAAGAATATATTACACTCTGAGGTAGCTCGCCATTTATCATCATTATTACACAAACAGCCACTGCCTGAGTCCTGTGCCTGAACGTGTCAAAGCGTAACGCTCTCTGGATACTCTTTCCCCCTCTGCTCCTTCTTTCCTTTCGTCCCTGACAAGTTAAAGCACCTAGAGGAGCTTTCGGCAAGTTTTCTCACTCTGTGAAACAATAATAGGCCACATTATGAGTAGAGGAAGGGTTTTTTGTCAAGTCTTAGCTGATACTACTCAAATCATTGCTGTTTTAACGGAGGAGATAACATGGAGTAGTTTTATTCAGGTTCAATATGGAACTGAGGGGAAATGGAAGGTATATAAACACAGCAAACAGAAACAAAAAGAAGGAGAATGTCAATCAAATCACTGTGATATTTGCACGCTGTCAAGGCTGCAGCCGTCGCTCTCTTTCTAAAGCTAAACGGGATAATGAAGTGAGTAGACATGAACAAGGAGAAAATTTGTGTCTAAATTCAGACACGAACTGTTGTGAAAAAGACAGCAGAAGACAAGGCGAAATGAAAAGGAGCTAACTTGCATTCGCAAGTTTTCCAGCCATGTTTAAGAGCAATATCGCAGTCTGTGTTTTTTTTTTCCCCCCTTTTCTTTGCGACTCCATCTCACTTGTGACTATAAATGCTCTGTTTGGTGTCAGGCTCGGCACCCTCAGCCCCCATGCACTTCCTTCTATCTGTGTGATGATCGACAAAACCCCAAAAATTCCCATCTTGGATAAGTTGCAGCCAATAAGCGTGGGGGAAACATGAACAGAGTCGGCTCTGGCGCTCTATGATGAGAAGAAAAGGTGAGGAGTGAGCTGTCGGAGCATTGAGAATATCTATTTTTAGGTGTTAATGAAATTTTTCAGTGTTGCACCGATGACAGGAGGGAAGTTGACACGCCATTATTATACTCTTTAATTAGCTCCCAAGCTCTGGTGTATCTGTTTGCCAATTATCATCACCGAACGCTACATTTGATGCCTTCTTCTTAGGTCTCATGTCAAAGTGTCAAGGAAGTAGGGACTAAATTTTTGACATGGTAGCACTATCTCATCAGTGGATTCCATATGTCCTAACCATGATCATATCTATTTACACAAGAGTTTTAGTGTTGAGACGTGATGAAAGATTGGAACAAGTTCGATCCAGCAAGAGTCCTGATCACCTGTCTCACTACTGTCTGCATACATGTTAGCATCTTATTGTAAATTTATTATATCAAGATCAATCCTTTGAGGTGCATCACCTCGTTTTCAGGGAGGTCTAAAATTTTGGGACAGATAGCTTTATCTGAGCAAACTCATACAATGAGACATGCCTGCCTTACATTTTCAGGTTAAGCTTAAATGTATCTGTGATCTTAGACGTCAGCTGTAAAGACCAAAGGCATCTCTCAACAGCTGCCATTTTTGCACTGATGTTTTACACTCAAACAGAGAGGAATCCATTGTACAAGGCAAATTTAGAAATCCACAGAAGAAGAAAAAGCTCAGGTAAGGTTTTAGATCTGGATGAGGTGGGAAATCTCTCGCCATCACAGTCTTTCTCTTCTCATGTGTAAATCCTGCAGCTGATTACAGCTGAAGTTCACACCACTTTTCTGGAAAGCACTTTTGGAAATTTAGGCTTAATAAGATAGATGAGGCAGACTGAAGGAAACAGTATGATAATTCCATGTTGCATTTTATTTTAAAGGCTACAACTAATACTTTTTATAGTCTATTAGCCAGCTAAGCCAAGTTTTTGAGCCTAAAATAACTTAAATGATCAAATAACTTATAAATGTACTGAAATGCCGAATGATGTTGAAGTGGCAGTTAAAATATGAATACTGAAAGAAACTTGAAGTGATAGAAACTTATGCCTCAATTTAAATGTGAGAGAGTGAGCTTGAAGTACCAGTTTAAAGTGCTGATAGGAGTTAGAGTGTCAATTAAAGTGTAAATTATACACTTAGCTGTGATGGCCAGTCCAAGTGGAATAAAATGCAAAAACTGAAAAAGATATGAGTTTAAAGGAGGCAAATGTTCAAGTTTCAAGTTTGAAAACACAAAAGTCCAGCGGGCCAAGAAGCACAGAAAGTCAGATGACCTTAAGAGAAATCAAACAAAGTGCAAGGTTAGTAATTTTATTTTTGGAAAAACATGCATCACAGTTTACAGAGCATAAATATAAACTGTTTATTTGGTGACCTTTAAATCTTCATATCACCTCACTGCAGCGATGTAGCTGTGTACTACAGGATCTATCGGTACAGTGTGACATCACTGCTGGGTGTGGTTAAAGGTGCAATGGAGCCGTTAGAAGTAAAAAATGGAAACTCACAAGCAGAGAGGCTAATGAAACACTGCTTTTTTTAGTCAGCTTTAACTTCATAAGCTAGAACTGCAACTGAATTGAAGTGGTGGGACTCTGGTCAATAAAATACTTTTGCTCCTGTAGTAAAGCAAATGTATGATAAATGTATTTGTGAGGGGAAAACAGAGTCAAACTGGTGCAGCCATTCCAACTTATCATAACTGATCAGGCTGTGTTTACATTGCACCCATCTTTGTAGTACAACACCAACGACGGTCATGAATGCAACACGAACGACAAGCTCCATCGATGTGAGCCATAAATCAACAGCACCTCGTGTCCTCTTATCTCCTGCTCTTTGGTGTCGACCTCTCGCGTGTCAGAGCAGCAGCACAGTGGGGAGTGTGAGGTGGGGCCCACAGCGGGCCCTGAACACTGCTGCTACAAAGACGACGAGGGCTGCGGGACTGAATGGCCAGGACAAGATGCTAAGAAAGGGGAGGGGTGAAAGAAAAATCAATTTAATTACACAAAGCGATTGAGCAGAGCACACAGGCTTAAAATTAAATTGCACCTGTTTTTTTTTTTTTTGGGTGACACTCCGATCTCCGCTGTTTTACATCACGGAACAACGAGGCTCAAGTTATTTTAGCCTTGGCCCTTGTGAGGCTTATAATCCAGGCTAAGTGACAGGCTAATTTGTGGTATTAGATTGCTTTCATCGGGTCGTTTGGGCCTCCTTTGAACATTAACAGTATGAAAAGGCTGCTCTGCTTCAGCGGTCACATTGACTTGTATGCTGAGAGACTGTCATGGGGTAGAGGGGGGGAAGGGGGGGTCACAGCATCTCTCGGAGGCCATATTTCCTCAGTCATGTTCAATCTTTTCACTGCAGATAGAGAACAAGCAAGAAGAATTGAGCCGAAGGTACGAAAACTGAGGGCTGCAGAGGGAAATCTCCAACCAACCGTGATCAGTGGTCTGTTCAGTCTAATCATAGCCTGGATTTAGTCTGTTTATAACGAACGATGAGAGCAAATTGAACTAAAGGTCCATGGAATGAGAGAATAGGTTTTCTGCAGGAGTGGAAATCCATCAAACGGGACAAGAAGCAACTCTAGTGGTGTTAACATGATTCAATAGTGAGACAAAAACATCCAGTGGAAAATCTCTCAAAGCAAAAATCAAAGAGTGTGTGTGTGTGTGTGTGTGTGTGTGTATTCGGGGGGTGTTAAAGCCTCAAGATATACACCCTTAAACACAGACACAAGACCGTTTTCTTAGACAATGAGATGGGAGCCATTCTGAGTCAACTTATTGCTGATGACCATTCAGAGTGTCAGAGGCCGGAACAAGTAATTAAAGGCAATAGAAAAATGGAGGATTAGTTTGAATTAATCCGCAACTTTCCCATTTTCTTGCAGAAAAATGTTGAAATGGAAGGATATGGAAATCTAGCAGAGCATAGCAGAACTAATGGCTTGGCAGCTCTCCCCCTGAAATGAGAAGGGACTAATGGATCCGCGGCCCTGGCTAAGATGGCTGAGCCAGATTGCATGTGGATTTAGGTGATTAAGAACACGGTGGCCCCGGTCCTTCTTTTGTCAGGGAAAATGTAATATATGACAATAAATGCTAAAATATGAAATTCCTCATTTAAAGAATCCATCGCTGCTGCAGAGAATTCAGGGTACAATTCACATCCAAGATTAGGAAAAATATATAGTCTGCTATTTGAATGGATATCACGTTGGGAAAGTCAGGGCAGCAAAGAAGCCTGGTGGGAAGGACAGAAGGAGTTTGTAAATGTCCATAAATCTGTTAATCTGTGGAGTTGCTCAATTATTAGTTTTGATAAAGTTTTCATACTTTCTGCATGCCTGGTTTGTTTTGAGAGACTTTTTTTTAAGATTCATGTAATGTGTTGAAAGCCTGTGGAATTATCTCAACTTATTAGAGGAATTCCTATTAAAAATCCGCAACAAGTGCAGTTTAAGTTGGTACAGTTTGTGTCAGAGAGACATGATTTTCTTCAACTCTGCAAAGAAGACAAAAGTGCAGTATTGCTGTGCTTTGGCAAAAAAATGGATTATTGATTAACAGTCTCATTAAAGTCAATATTTTGTCACAA
>JAPZDY010000015.1:5013359-5026454 GCA_029783645.1 Ctenochaetus hawaiiensis | reverse complement strand
AAGCTGCCGCGAATTCAGGCATTTTAGGCCGCAACAATCTTGAAAAACGCCCGCGAAATCCTGGAGGGACTGATTAGTTGCACAGACTGGAAACAGCTAGTCTGGCTGCATCTAAAGGCAAACAAAATTTGTCTAACAGCACCTTTAAAGCTCAAGCTAATAACTCATTTGTTCCTACATCCATTTGCCCAAAAGTCTCTCAAAAACAAAAAACAGGCAGTGCACCTGTATTGTGCAGGGTATTCTTGCAGATGCCGGCTCAGTGACAGGAATAATCTATAGTCACACCTATAAATCAGTTCAAGGTATCACAGGGCTAGAAATAGGAAAATACCGGAGAGCTGAGGGGAAATGCACATGCAGGCAATAATTCTCTGTGTTTTTGTCATTGACAGCAACACCTTTTACATTGCAAATTGTCATTTAACTCACTGTTAAAATACAAATACTGATTAGTGCAGCTTTGAACCTGACTTTTATCTGTGGTTTGAAAAGTGGTCGATTTATTGCTCTTCTGTAACTAGTCAGTGATTACTTTGAGTTCAGCCTTTGAATTCAGTCCTTCTCTTACCCAGGCACTCATCCTCTGTCTCTTTCTGTCATGCTATCAACAGGCCAAAACACATTGCTAATTGAATAACTTGAGAGAGAATCTGTCCGGCGACTAGAACAGATTGGCAACCATCTCAAGTGGCACCTGGAACATCTGGCATGTACATGAGCAAATCAACAGATCCCAGAGCCTTGAGATTGGAGCTCAGTGAGCTCTGCAGTCTGGAGGCTTGCTGTTACTCATTTCTGGCATGTTACTGTACTCGCAAGCCAATGCCACTGCATTTCTCTTTTTTTCTTCTCCGACTATAGTAGCCTGACGGTGAGCCAGAGAGAATAGGGAGCTACAGAGGCCGGGACGTGATATGGAGTTTATTCATCAACGCCTCCTTATTTTCCATAAAAATTCAGTTTATTTTTCGGTCACATTGCAAGAATGGCAGCTGCTGTAAGACCACTGGATCACACTTCAATATTTATTCTTCATCTGTCTGATATTTGATTAAACACCATACTGTGGGCCTACACTACAGTAGATTTGGACTTGTTAAATTTTACACTAATTTCTCAGAAGAAGAAATGCAACACTTAGAATAAATGTTTGTACACTAAATATGAAACTGCAGCCAGCAGTCAGTTAGCTTAGCCTCATTATATCTTGGCCAGGTGTGTGCTGACTACAAATCTAGTCCAGCACACAACACCCCATAAAACCACAATTTTTATTGCAGAGATTACAACAAAACAACCCATAAACTGTTACAAAGTGAGCTGTAGAGGTTCTGGTACATGGATGTTTTATGACAGCGCCAAGCTAGCTGTTCCAGTTTACAGCATCTAAGCTAAGTGCTTTAATCTAAGTGTTTCTGCATTCAGACAGTAGAGTGGTTTTGTTCATCTCTTCTCACCCTTAGAAAAAAAGAAAAATAAATAAATTTTCCAAGTGTCAAATTATTTTTGATGTCGGCAAGTTGTTTGGTCGGAAATTAGTTAGCATTGTTGGGTTCCTGGTTCCCTAATCCAGACTTCAACAGACTTTTTTCATCAGAGTTCATAGATAAATGTCTTAAATAAGGTCTACAGTTAACACAAGATAAAGAGACTCATGTTTTGTTAAAAAAGGTCAGAAAATTCCTCAATTTTTGAAGCTTTGCGTTGTTGCTTACAAATGACTACAGAGGTTACTGGGGACGTTGAATGTCATCATACTAAACAGGTTAGCTAACCCACTCACGCTCAAGCTTTCCACCTTTCCAACTCCAGACTTGTCCAGTTATAAAGTATGTGTAGTTAAGTGTAATAGGAAGCTTAGTGATGACGTGAAAGTTGTGCAACAGTGGTGTTAGTATATAAATTACAAATAATAAATAAATAAATAATAAGCTGAAGTTTTTACTTCTGGCAGTCACATTAACACTTTAAAAATCTTAAAAGTTGTGTTCATTTGTCAAGATTATCTTGTTGAATAAAACTTGTAAATATCCTAGACTCTTGTTCACAATAAAGCTTAGTCAAGACAATAATCCAAGAGCTGGAAAACTCCCATTGGCTTAATGTCAAGGGAACCAGGGTGATGCTAACTTTCAGGTTGGCCCTCAAAAATGCCACACTTGTGGCACTATAATCCCTGTGGGTTTGTAACTGTTAGCAACATTATTTTCCTTTTCTTCTAATATTAATTCACAAACGTTGAGTTGAACACCTTCGACGAGAAAAAAAATCAGTCTTGACTCCACCCACTGTGGCTTGTCTCAACTAATGAGATAATTCCAGCTTCTGAGATATGTTTGCAAACAGAAAACTAACATGATTTTTCCTGCTGCCTCGTTTCTCCAGCTCGCTCTCTTTCCCCTCCTCTCTGTTTCCATCTCTCGCCCTCTCTCCCCTCATATCTCCAGCTGTCGCCTGGTAGAATGTAAATGAGCCTCTCAGCACCGAGCCTATGATGGTGTCAGCCCTCTCCTTAGTCTCTGGTCTCATTAGAAGCCTAGTGTAGCTGACATTTACCCAGCCGCTGTGTTGACTAGCTCTTCATGCAGGCCACATGGGTCAAAACAATACACAGTGAAACTTCAACAGTCTAAATCTCTTTGGAAAGGAAGGTCGCTGGAGCCTGTGCAGTGATTGGATGTCAACTTACAAAATGCCAAAATAAAGCTTTGGATGCAAAAAGAAAATGGATTACATTCTTTTCTAAATACCCCATGTGGTCTAATTTTGAAGTGATGTAAGAAATTTGAAGCATTGCCATCCGTGACGTTCTGTGTCCTTGCTGTATTGTGTGTTCTGTTAGCATCTGTAATTTTGTGCACAAATGTCAGCATGACGAATTCCTGGCAGCTGGACTAATTAAGATTTGAAATTAACATAAAACCCTCCACATTTTTCTTTCTCTTTTATCTGCATAAATACACGAAAAAAAAACTAAAATCATCGAGGTTGTTTTGCACAATAACCCGTGTGATTTTATACGTAAATTACTCCCAGTCCGCCCGTTGATAATGTCAGCACACTGCACACTTTCATCTCTAGGAGACAATTCAAATTTTGCTTTGATTTCGGTGAACAACAGCCATCTCCTGAGTCCCACAGTTAACTCAAGGAATGACTCTGTAAGTTTGAAATTAATAGGATGGCCACAGCTATTTCCTGACTCTTCCTCCTCTTGGGATCCCGCAGCTCTGTTTTTCTGCGGTCCTCTCATCCTGTTACTAATGCCTGACTCTGTGTAACCCTTATCTCCATGCTCACTACATGGCCTGATAGGGCTCTGTGTGTAAGCAATTAAAACGGCTTATTTGCCAGATAAGTGAGGGAAAGCGGTCAGATTGAAAGCCACAGGCTGCCAGTATCAGGTCTTTAGGTTACAGCCCCCGGGTTAAATAGCCCGGGGGTGCGGAGTGAGCCAAACGAGGCATACAGCTCAGTGTGAGTGCATGGAGGGGCTGAAACTCTGCCAGAGGGAGACACCCAGGAGGCACTCAGTATGATTTCTGCATATCCAACACACACCAGAATGAGTATTAAACCATCATTAAAAAACGATGGGTGGATATAACAGAAAGCATACCGTCTGTTCATATGGAGGTGGATTTAAGCTGTGTACAGACAGGATGTAATGTATTCATGTTATACAATAGCATCTAATGAACTAAATACATTCTGTGAAGTACTTAATCTTTGTATATCAGAGCCTGTTCCCACCTCTGATTTTTAACAAGCAAACAGGTGCCATATGATCCTAACATACTGTATTCAGTGCTGCAGTACAAACAAAGGAAAAACTTGCTTTAATGTCACAATAAAATTCATCACTGCACAGGGATGAATGAAGTGCTCTGATTAACGTATTGGAGGTCTCCTGCATTGAGTTTTATAGCTGCATGGTTGTCCTTCCTTCCCCATTTTGTGCACCATTTATTTTCTGGCATTGTGTTTAAGTGTCCCAATTCTCACACCAGTTCCTGACCAATTGCAAAAGAGCAATTTGTGAAGGGTTGTGCAGCTAACTAGAATGCTACAGACTACATTGGATTGTAAACAATCGGAATAATGATTTTCTAACATGGTATGCCCTTGCTATTCTTTTTTTTCCTGCCTGGCTATAGATTGTTTACTTAGGTCACCGGTCGAAACTGAGAGTTCAGTTATGTTACACTCTGAGTTCAGGGATGCACCAAACTTTTATATCATTCTTCCCTGTAGTAGAACTGGTCCTGCTGCACACTGAAAGCCTTTCAGTCCCAGAATTTCATTGGACGCTCACTGTCTAAGATGAGGTCAGACTATTTGGGGCCAAAGTTTATTGTGAATAAATTTAATCTAGTGGAAAATAGGGTTGTTCAAATGCCAATACCAATATTGGATACGGCACACTGCTTAAATGCTGGATCGCGTATCAGCAAGAACATGACTCTATGCACCGATCTCATACAACATAATATATTTATTAGAAAAAGGACCCTGCTATTTCCCAGCAGCCTTCCTTTGCAACTGATACCAACTTAACACATTTTTCTTACTGCACAATTACTCCATATCCATATAGAGAGGGAGCAATTTGTGAAGCTACCAGCACACCTGTAACATCTGTACTGGGTTAATGGTATACAGCTATTTTTTTTTTTAAAAAAGTTAGATGATTAGTTTTCTTTAACTGGTATAACGGGTATTGGATCTGTTCACAGGGTTCAGGTATCAGATACTAAAAGGAAAGAAAATAGTATCAGAATATCAGTAAAATCAACTGCTGCTCTTTCCATTGGAAATAGCACTAGGTTACGTCTGTAACATTTCGGCTATATTTCCCACGACACAATCACTTGCTTTTCATTGTTATGCTAGTTTACTTGTTAGTGAAGGTGTTAGATGATTAGGATTTATGTTTGTTGGATGTTTATTATATGACACATACAGTTTATGATAAACAAGGGGGTAACTTTGGACACAACCACTGTCATCTTATTGATGGATGAGTCTGCCATTGTTCCTGAAACTCAAAGATCAGGACCTGGGAGTTGATTTGACAATTACATATCTTGACTAGGAACTTGAGACTTACATTTGAGTTCTGACTCAGTCCCATCTGTGTGAGTGTACTAGCTAACAGGGTAATTAGCACAACTGTTTGAACATTAGCATCATTGTCCTCTCTGAGTCTACAGATTAGCTAGCAACACTTCGATAAGGTGGACTTAGCTGCCTCCTCTCAAGTTTCTTACACGTTCTTTGTCACAGTAACTACAAAAGCTGATATTCATCATATTCTATTCTAGTCTAGTGTTTTTTATTCTTCTCTACTTGATCCTGTCAGCTTATTTCCTGACTAAATCAAACTGTAATTTAGCACACAGATCATCGTCCTTTTGACTAACAAATACAGTAGCTGACAAAAGCCTCAATAAGGTGAACAATGAGAATGAACACCGGGGAAATTTTCAAAAGAACAATTTTAAAGAGTATTGTTAAGTACCATTCAGGAAAGCACAAAAAATCAGTCATTCAAAGCAAAGGATTGAATAAATGAAGGGTTTCTGGGCTATAGGAAACTGCAGTATGAAAGAAATTGGCCACATCAGACAGTTTAATTTTTCTACTAACATTTTAAATCTACTCGCAGTATCAAATGGCTTTTTTCTTAAGCTCAGTCAATTATCTTGTGGACCACCAGAACGGCTTCAGATGTGGTTGCTGGCAGATTTGCTCCCAAAGCGTGACACGAAAGCATGTTTAGATTGGAAAAAGAGGAGGGGAAAAAAAGCCACAGTAAGGGAGTCTGCTTTCTGAAGACATCATGGCAGAGTAACGGAGAAGACTTTGACCTTGGCTGTGACCTGAACAAACTGTAATGAGTTCTGAACTTCTGCCTCAGCTCAGTATTGTTGTGGTTTTCAGAGTGCTGAGAGCTGGTAAACAGGATATTGAGTCCCAGATGGGTTTGGCTCACATCATAAAAGTACTGTGGGCCCACAGCTCTGCACAAATCATCAGCCATCGAAATGAAACGGAGGGAAGGATGGGTGGGAGAGGGAAGAATGGATGGGAAGAGTGGGAGAGAAAGATGTTTCCGCCGTCCAAAATGTGCGTTGGTGTGTTTCGAAGGCTGGAGTTGCGTGATGGGCACATGTTTATAAGCCGCTGGGCCACACAGAGAGCAACACTAAGACGCTGCTGAAGAGATAAAACAGCCACGCGGGGGAAAGAATCTGGACACAGACCAGTGGATCTCTATTTTCTCTCACTGTCTTTTTCAGTTTCTCTCCCTCTGCTTTCTTTCCCCATCTTTTCCTCCCTTTGCATGAAATAGGATCACAGTGAACTGGAGTAGAAATGTTGGATGAGGGGGAGGACACTCCTTCAACTACAAAGACCAGGGATGTCCCAGCAGAGGAGGATTCTGGGACGGCAATAGATGACAAGAAATTTAGTCTGAATCGTGTGCACAGAGAGCAAGAGACCTTTTTTTGAAAAAAGGCCTTATTTCTGGAAGCAGGACAGCCCTGTTCTCCACATTAACACGCTAGTCCCTTCTCATCACTGCTGCAAAGTGTAATTTATGTTATTTACATATTTCATAAAGCTAAATGAGCATGCATTTTTTCATAGATGAGACAGTTGCTGTCATAAGTTAAGGGTGTAAAGTTTACAGGGGCATTTAAGGGGTTAAAGTAACGTTTTTTTCAGTCTGGGTCCTGTGTGGTAGTTACTGTATCGTTTCATTAACCAGTTTCACGACTGTGATTTGGGAATTGGAGGATACACTTGACTCATTTTTAAATAGGAAATTTAAGTAGGAATTACAAAGGTTTGTATTAGACAGTTCACTATGCAGTTCATGTTCAATGGCAGCGTACAGCACTGTGTCCTCTTTATGTTGCAAGGTCAAACGTGAGAATGTGAGTCCTGAACTTTCATCATAGATTCCATCATAGATTGTGTAAGTAACACTTTAAATGTTTTAAGTAAAATTATACATGTACATTATAGTGTGTTATAAACCATTTTAAAAGCTAATATACTGCTTATAAAAGCTTAGTCTTACCAAATTAACCTTAACCAAAATCTTTCCCTAAGCCTTGTCCGTAAGGTGGTTGCAGTATGCAGATATTAGGGCATTCATTAATGCTTCATTTAATCAATTATCCCTGAAAAGTCTCAAAAATAGCAGGGAACGATTTACTAATGTAGATTGGACTAACTTGGAGGCAGGTAAAATTTTAGTGTCCAAGACTTTAACCCCTGTTTAACCCTGATAAAGAATGAGCTATGATTTGATTGGCAAGCTTGTCTGTGCTAGAGATACTATTTGACTGCAAGAATGCGGGAGTCTTTCCTCCTCTAAAAACTGTAAATATAGTTTGTTTAAAATGCAAAACGTAGAAAATAATTGTTCAAACAAATCTTTATCTGCTCTGGTAAAATCTGTCCATGTTGACGGTAGTCAGGTGTTAATATGCACCGCCATATTTGTTTCTGCGTCTTGCTGCACATTTGCTACCTCAGCCCCCGACACTCTATGTTGGCACATAGCTATGAATGGTCAACAATGGCTAACCACAGCGCCCCCAGCTGCATAACTGCTGTAAAAGCATTGCCACTGAACTGTGTTAACTCCACAGATGGACAATTAGTCATCAAAATAAAAGCAAAAATGTCCCTAAAATACAGATTTACCTAAAGCTATAAAAAGAGTAAAAAATGAACAAAATTACATTATGTTACAGGTTCCTTTACTCACCGGACTCAGTGTCAGTGATAGAGGTAATAAAATGTGCTTCTCTTGTCTCTAAGGGACTAGAACTACCCTTAGAAAGAGAGAGTACAATTATTAATGGCTCTATATATGAAATATATTGCTATTATTTAATCAATGCAGGGTGCTGGAGACAGATCTTGATCATCATATTCTGCTAATTGGCCTGTTTTCTGGCCTGGAAATACTTGACAGAGTTAAAAGCAATTTTTCTGTGTACAAAAACCACAAATAAGAAATCTGTCTCATTAGTGCAAAGCAAACTATTAGCAGACTTGTATCTTTAGAGTCAAACATACTTTTCTATTACAGTATATTGCAAAAAATAGTAACAATTATTAATAATCAAAAGTAATTGCAGTCTAATTATTTTTTTAGAGAAAAACAATAGCAGGTCAGATGATTCAGAGTTTCCAGCTTTGTGGTTAGAGAGTAATAAAACAACAGAGAGTGAAAATCAATGGTGGTAGTTATAGTCACATTTAGGACATGTGACCCAATTGGAGCCCACAGCAGCCATTATTAAAAATGTTAAAAAAAAATTAAAAAAAAGTAAAGCCGTGACAAAAATCTAATCAGCAGAAGAAGACAGAGGTCAAAGGGAAAAATGTTTGGGAAGCTTTTGCTATTGTTTTATCATTTTTGCAGAGCTCCTGTTTATTCAGCAGCTGGTGGATTTGTTTTAGTCGTAATGAAAAAACAGAGCGAGCAGAGCGAGCCGCAGATCAAATAGAATGTGAAAGAGAGTGGCGAGGCAAAAAAAAAAAGCCCTCGCTTCCAACTTACATCAAACACTCGCACACTGGATGCCAATCAGCTGCTGATATTTTACACAAATTCCTAAGTTTTCGGCAGAAGAGAGCGCCTACTCGCCTATCAGAGGCGGTGCAGCCGAGCACCTGACCTCTTCTCCAGTCTTTCACATGGAGCGGCCGGGAGTAAATCCCTGAGCAGTTTGCCGGAGCTTACAGTTTTCATCTCACACACTCAGGAGCTTGTTAGACATGACAGCAAAAAAAAGTTGAGTCTCATCTTCAAGACTATTTTCTTAGAACAAAGAGAAAAACCTGCCAGTGGTAATGTCCTAATTCCTTTGATTTCAAGACTAGTGACGATGTTATTGAAGGCAGATTTCTCCAAAAGTATAAAGATAATGAGTGAAGCAAGTTTAGATAAAAACAAGTGAAGCTTTCTGCCCGGACTGATATTTTTCCTTTTTTTTGAAAGAAATAGTACAGTGTTTCAGGGAATACGCTTACTCGCTTTCTTGTCGAGTCAGATGAGAAGGCCGATGCCACGCTCTTATTTGTTTCAACACACATGCAGCAGAAAAGTCTTCATGCTAATTCAACCACTCTTGCTGTTTTTACTCCCTGACATCACTCGTACATTTTCAGGGAGCTGCCAACATTTGTTAGCTTCCCGGCTACATGGCAGAGAAAGGCTGAGTAAGGGGGTATCATTGCACTGTTGAGTAGCTTCACCTGTCGTAACCTCATCAAAATACAAACACAGAGCGTAGATCAGTGTGCAGACTCTCTGTCAGTACGTTCCTCTTGTAGATATGGCTGTCGAATTCTCTGTGAGATAACCAGAGCCAGCTAGCCTCCTGAAGGCCAGTAAACTGCAGCACGTGAGCAAAAAGTGCAACTATACACATCACAGTTTACTGGACTGCGACGGCTAAATCTATTGTAATTCTGTCGTAGCTCGATTTCCATCCATGCATTCATCCTTTAGCTGTACCCACTTAATCCTGCAGGGTTGCTGGGGGATGGAGATGATCCCAGCTGGCACTGGATGAGAGGCGGGTTACATTGAGTGGCCTCTTCACGCAGCAGGTTCATACCCAGAGCTTTGCAGTGTTAAGCATTGCACTACCTTTGCTACCCTGTTTTTGTTACCACTGGTATGTCCACATTTACTACTCGACTATGGACTATAAAATATGGGTCTACGGCAGAAACTTAACTTCATTTTGGGAAACAGAAAGACGTTGCAGAGAGCAAAATGTGGCGAGTGACGACTATGGTGTTGCCAGAAATCTGCATGTTTTTAAGGACAACGTACACATGCAGGCGTAACTCAGGTGCTGATGATGATCAAGCAATGTAATTTAGAATGCTTAACTCACAAAAGTTCTAGCTTATATCTGATTCATGCACATTACTGTGCAGCTCGGTGTGTGCAAAACAGAAAAAGCCCCAGAAGTCTTAGAAGTCTGAAAGCAGGAAATGAATAGCCTGACCGAGTCCAGATGTAACAAAATCCACCTACAGATGCAGCATCTCTACAGCTCGCTGTTTGCCCTTTTCTTTTGCCCTCAGCAGACCTTTTGACTTGTCACGGCAGGAAAAGCACAGGTGTAACTAATAACATTAACAATGTCTCTGTTCTGTTCAGGTGTCATAACAGTGTGACAGCGAGCCAGCATGCACAATAGCAGGACCCCGAACCTGAAGCAGCCGTTGTTAATTTTATTAGTTCCACCTACGCGAGTTCCTTCTACTGTGACATGTAAAAATGTCCTCTGTGGAAAAGAGACTGTAACCAGCTTATATCTCCTCTGCTGAATCTGTACAAAAAAACAAATGTAGACATGAAAAGTTGCAGTTTGATCAGGAGTTATATGGTATGTCCCAAATCTACGTATTTAACATGTATTCAAGGAGTTTTTTAATTGTTAAAATATTAGGATTTAGAAACATTGAGAAACATTAATGATACTGTCACTTTAACTGTTGATCTTGGAAGTGTTTTATATAACTAGATGTGCCCAGAAAATTCTTTTTTTTTTTCAACACAAGGATCTTGTTTGTGTTTATGCTTTTAAATATTAATATCTTACATTCTGGTGTCCTTTCATTTGCTCCTGTTACTGCGCTTTGCATTGCTGTTCTTACTGTAACTCTCCTAGACTGTTCAAAGCACTTACATGTATATGCAGGTGCAAACTCGTCCATATTTATGAGCATTTTAAAAGAGGAGTTTCATAAATAGGAGCTGAGCACCTACACAAACAAGACCAACTGCTGGTGTGCTGCATGTCGCAGCTGTTTAGCACCAAGTCAGCGTGGTTTGCGAGGAGCAGCCAACCGTGAAGCCTCGGTGTCATCGCTTTGGATCAATGGCGAGGCAGCGCGAGGAAGAGGTCACGTGCCCCGTGGAAAAAGGTGACATTGGCTGATCCGCCGGCGCTGGCCAGACAGCCGGCACCAGGTCTCCCAGCTGGAGGGGGACCAATCTGACCTGAGCCAGGGCAGCCCGGAGCTCTAAACCTGACCGTTCATGGTGGAGGAGCTGCCGCTGATGCTTCCAGCTAATTGGACACTGCCAGTTCTTCTCTGAGGGAAGGAGCCACTGGCTGCTAAAAAGCTGCCAGAAGTTTCTAGATGACGTCATTTTGTGATTTGCTGCATCCCTCTGTTCTGAGACAGTGTAGTCTCAGCGCTTATTCAGTAGAGTACAGATTCATTCATGGAAAAATACTCCATTACAAGTCCAGTATTATAAAATATTATTAAAATGTACTAGATGTATTGTTAGTTCTACTTTTACTAAAACATATCTCTGCGTTGGTATTTTAAATTACAGCAAGCTACTTTTTGCACACTTTGGTCATTTCCAGTGTTTCCCAACCTGTGGGTCAGGCCCTCCGAAAGGTCACCACATAAAATGTGAAGGGCTGTGAGAGTTATAAAAAGTTGTGATTCACAAAATCTTTTTTTAACATTTGACTAAATCTCTTCTTTGAAAAATTGGACCTCTTTGAGTCTTGAACAGTTTATGAAATTAAACCATCTCGCCAGCTCACAGCTTGATATTATCTTTAAACACGACCTTACCAAACACGGCTTTTACTCGCTTGTCATATGTTTTTATATGTAAAAACTTAATGTGAGCAGATGCTTGTCACTTTAGCTGCCAAATAGGTGTGGTAAACTATTTCAATCTAAAAAAACAAATGGAGTTTAGTATGAAGCAGTACAACATGGAAATACTACAGTAAAGTGCTTCAGTACAGCACTTGACTACATGTACTTTGTTACTTTCCACCACTGAGGAACAAAAATGCTTCATTTTTGGATTGGGTGAAAAAATAGGGAATCAAGACAATAGTTGATTATTTTTATACAGGTTTTGTGCATTTAATATAGTTTTCAGTAAAAAAAAAAAAGGTTATAAGTAGAGCTACGGGTGAAGTATTTTAGTTTTACAAACATTTCAGAGTTGTTTTTTAAGGTAGATATGTTGAAACTGGTTGAAGGTCAGCAGTTTTTCTCACTGTGTCAAATTAAACTAAAGGTCAGAGAAAAGGTGAGGACGGATGAAGCGAGTGTTGCTATATTAACTAAAAAAAAAAATCAGTCAGTCTACACAGCTGCCTGATTATGTTGTTCTTTTAGGTTTAACTTCAGCACTTCATCCATTTTAAACATCGGAGCAGCTCCACCTCTGAGGAATTAGACCACAATATGACCTTATCTTCTCTTTGTGTAGTTTATTTCTCTCCACAGTCTATTCCTGTCGTCCCCTGCATCTTCCCTGTGGTGAACACCGGTCTTGTAAACTGACAGCATGTCCAATTCTGTTTATTCCTGTTGGATTTAGCTAATTAAAAGCATTAGTTCTGTGGGAGCAGGTGTAGAGGGATGTGGCCATATCAGCTGGCCGCTACTTCCTGCCTCTGTGTCACTGCATTTCATCATCAGAGGACTAGCACCATTTGCTTCATGTGAGCTGACATTAGTCTCAGTGCAGGAGACCAAATCAATACATCGCTAAAATAAATTTAGTTGACTTCCTGACTGTAATTTTGGCAGTTTGACTGAGAATGTGCACAGCTCATACTACACCTACCAGAAACACCGAACCATAAGATGTACTTACAGTGTTAGTTTTGAGATCATTCAGAACAAAGACTAACAAAACAGTCATATTTTAGAAGATCACACAGTTAAAGTAAAGACTGACTCTGCCCAAGACTTTGTAAAACAGTCGTAACTGTGATCTTATCTGGTTGAAAGGGAGTACAGATTTGGTGAAATAAAGGAAAACAAAGAAGACAGGGACCAACAACAGGAAAACTCCACTACCAAAACCAAAGACTGAATTAAACTAAATAGTCCTCTTTTTACTCTTGGGTTTGTTTTTAAAAGGTCACGTTTCAATGAGCCTCTATGGAAAATTTAGTGATTTTACAGATCCGACTTAAATATAATAAGTAAAAGAAAGTGAAAATAATTTTCTAACTTAATTTTTCAAAAAATGAGTTAAGTGTGAGGCATCAG
>JAPZDY010000015.1:5003022-5013259 GCA_029783645.1 Ctenochaetus hawaiiensis | reverse complement strand
GGAAAACTCCACTACCAAAACCAAAGACTGAATTAAAGTAAATAGTCCTCTTTTTACTCTTGGGTTTCTTTTTGAAAGGTCACGTTTCAATGAGCCTTTATGGAAAATTTAGTGATTTTACAGATCCGACTTAAATATAATAAGTAAAAGAAAGTGAAAATAATTTTCTAACATAATTTTTCAAAAAATGAGTAAAGTGTGAGGCATCAGTGCACTGTGAGCCTGAACAGAAATTATTGCAAGACAGCAGTTGCGGTGCAGACTGATGTGTGTTTGTGAAGGGAAGTGCAATGATTTTATTTTTCTGTCTTAAGAATTGTATTTAAGGAAGCAGCTACAGAGAAATGAATGCTCTTCTTTTACCCCCTTCTAAAGAATTGGGAGTAACTGAGGTTAAACCTAATATGATCCTCTTTTTGCAGTAATTTGCTTCAGTCTTTATAGGATTTTGATGTGGTGCTCATGTGGCTGAGTGGCTTTCTGCGCCTCACTGTGCGCGCTCACCGGCGGGGAAACTCTTAATGGCCCCCAAGAGAGGGGCAGAAAAATGAGCGTTGGGGTCAACTGAATGGCTCTTACCTGTAATTGTCCCACACCCTTCCCGCACCTTAACGCCCTCTCAAACCATCGGCAGGGCTGCTGCTACAATCCAGTGGTGTGTCTGTAATGTGGAGACATTTGCGTCCTGGGCTGGCGGAAAAAAAACGGGAGTGGTGGCTTCTTTTCTCCGGATCAGATGCAGCCTTATCAGAATGGGACACGATTATTTTTCTCTCAGCGCTGCAGCTCAGGCACCTCATCCGCCGCACCGCCGAGATTCTCCCGCATCCAAAGCTCCTCTGTCTTTTTATTCCGATAGAGTCCAGAAAAAGCAGCAGCGTATCGACACCCAGGCGGATAAAACGCTTTAATTGCGTCCTGCTGGTGCGCCTTTGGTGGGCGACGCTCAGCCGAGGATCAGACCGCACAGTTACAACGAACAGATTAATTTCTCAATGTGGAATCGATTGTGATCAATCAGTTCAGCCTCCAGTCTTTGCTGCGCCGCGTCTCTTCCCAGTCTGACAGCTCCGCTCTGCGCGCACTAACTTTTATGGAGACTCCGGAGCGCACAGCGCACGGCCGCTACCTCTGCTGGTAACGCGTTACTGTACTCTGATTACTGTAAAAGACATGAATCATATTCAGACCAGATCTGTTGAGTTGAATGACATAATGCCCGGCCGATCCTTAAGTTAAATTAAGTTTAGCTCTAAATAAACCTTAATGTGATAATCAGTTGATAATCTCAATAGATGCTGTAAAATACAACTTATTTTAAGATATTTTTGAACCAACAAACTGCGTAATCATAATCAAACTGTTTTGAAATTTTGAAAATTGAAGACAAAAAAAATTGAAGAAAATAAAGAATTATTCTGATTTTGTCAAGACTAGACATGTAATCAGCAACTTAGTGTAACGCAGAAATACAATTATAAAGAAACTAAAAAATATGACAATGAAAAGAAAAGGGCAGACTAAATTGTATTTAATTAATTAAGCTCAATAGTGATCACTTCCTGCTGTGACATTATTGATTACACAAAAAAAACAAGAAATCTATTTACAAAAGACCAAAACATGCGTATGTTTTCTATCTCTTGCCTGTGTTGACAGTATTATAAAGTGCGGCCACATCCATTAAAAACCTGACGCTTTTAATGTGACGGTGTTTCGAGTTTGTTTGGTGAACTGTTGAACTGTGGACAACATCCACCGCTGCCTCCTCTTCCTCCAAAGCGA
Organism: Ctenochaetus hawaiiensis; assembly: GCA_029783645.1. Lineage (NCBI taxonomy): Eukaryota > Metazoa > Chordata > Actinopteri > Acanthuriformes > Acanthuridae > Ctenochaetus > Ctenochaetus hawaiiensis. Next base: position 5,011,474 of record JAPZDY010000015.1, on the reverse strand, counting down.
TCCAGCATTGCCATCATGTGGACATTTGAAGAATTTCACCAAACCTCACTTTCATTCCTCATGCGGAGAAGCGGGACTCACTCCAGAGGGGGGACTTGATCTTAAATTTAAAGGACCCCCTTTGGTGAAAATCAGATTTTTAGCATTGTTATCATGTCTGTGTGGTGTTTTTGTTTTTTTTGTTTTTGTTTTTTTTTGCTGTAAAACAGGCAATTAACACAGTGCCAGAGTAGTTCCACCTTGGAACTGCACTGTAGTATGTATTAGCTGTAAACATCTGAGAGCCTGCAGGAGCCTTTTACCAGAAAACTGTTTCACTACAAAAGTTATATTATCACATAATTTATCCCATACTGTTTCATCCATTTATCCTGGAGATCAAGAGTACAAGCAAACATGTTGTTCAGCTGTTTGAGTTTGTTTTTTTCACCTTTTATTCTTCGACTGTGTCCAAACAAACCCGCTTTGTTCAAGCCACTGTTAGCTTCTGTTAGACCACAAAGTAACATGATGATTCATATCAAATGCTGATGGGACATTTTCTGTCGCTCAGGGCTGTTGATAAAGACAGCTGCGGCAAACATTACTCAAACAGTTTGTCAGACGTCTGCTGATGAGGTTTGTGTGTTTGATGAGCAGTCGAAACTGACGGAGAGGTGGGTGGAGACAACAAATGCTACATGAAGGCAAAAGTGAAGAATCAAATTTATGCCAGAATAAGACTAGAGAAGGTTTTTATAATAGAAAAATCCTGTAAATATGTAATTCTAATAAACATATAGGAGTTTTGAGGAGATATGTATTAAAGAATGGAGAAAAACCCAAATTGAAGTCCACACCAAGAGAATACAGTTTGATCAAAAATGTTTATTCCATGGTGAAAACATTCCTGTCACACACGCACACACCCAATTTTCTTTTTACAAACAGCAAATTTCCATAGTATAATGCATGTGAGGAGACAAAAAAGAAATCATAAAAGTGACATTAGCACAAAGTGATTGGCTTTTGCAGTTCATCCAGAAAGAAAAGGGAACACTTGAAAGGTCCTTTGAGCTCGGTCCATCAGGAAAAATCAAAACAACTGCTGTTGTTTTTTTTTTTTTCTTTTGACTGGAGGAAAATATCATCCTAAGGCAATCTTTAGAGAGTAGGACTGAAATGAGCAAACGTCCACGCGCTCCAGATTTGACAACGATTGTTCAGGCTGCTTCTGAAAGGCATCAGCGGCTGTAGTAGTAGTAAGTAGTTCATGGACTCGTTGTCCCAGAGTTCCTCAGCATTCCTCTTTGATGTAGGTTTGTTCGTCTATGTCGGATTCCAAGTGCTCCAGCCGGTCCGTCTGTCCGTTCATTATCTCATCCGGAGTTTTCATGAACCTGAAGAGCGTGACAAGAATACAAATTTTGGAATGTGAGACTTATGTTTTTGTTTTTTATATTAAATATGTCATGATTAGCCTAATAAACGTTCAGAAAGGGGTGTCTCTGAGTAAAAATACCTGAATAGAAGTCTTTGTCCAGGCTCTTTCCTGATAATGTTCAATTTGTAGTAGTGTCTCAGTGCTCGCGACATCTTCTCGTACGTCATATTGGTCCTGTTCTGTAAAAGGGAAAAGAACCAAAGTGTCATTTACTGCATAATGTGGAAAACTGATGTGCAAGATGAGACATTAACAGCTGCACTAGTCAACGGTTTGATCATGAAAGCCAAAAGAACTTCACAACAATAAAAACACGACATCTGACACAGAATCTATCAAGTCATAAAACTTTTAAAGGCAAGAATGTTTGCAAAAAATGGCCTTTTTTTAGTTTGAGGGCATAAAAACAGAACAGTAAACTGAAAGACGAGCACTGAAGCTGAGGGAAAAGAGCAGAGTGTCATTTCTCTGAGAACTCATCACTTTGAGAAGCACCTTTCATTTTCAACATTTATTCGGTTTACTCAGTTCATTCAATATTTACTTCAAAACATATTCATTTGTGTAGCTTCAATAAAGCACAACCTGCTATATGCTCCACTTGATCCATAATGACCAGCTAGCTGTTTGCTTTATCTATCTGTAGGTTATTACCCTTGTTTTTTGCAAAAAAAAAAGAAGTAGGCTGCTGCAGCTGGTAACAAGGCTGTTAAAAATGTCTGAGTTAGTGGGCTGTTAAACCATAACGAGATGACGAAAAAACCTTTAGTACTAAAGGTAAGCTGCAGAGTCGGATGACATTTCTCTGTGAATCATCACCCTGAGCAGCAGAGTTTATGTTTTCATCATCTTTTGAGTCACAAAAGATATAGATTAGTACAGCTTTTACACTGTTCTAGAAATTCAGTGTTCAGTGACGGGTGGGATGTCTGTGCTCACTGATCCACCTGCAGTTTGATCAAAGACTACAATAAGTGCACCTGGAGCCCTCTGCAGAGTGTGTGTTTACCTTGTGATTGCCCCAGAGCCTGGCCAGGCCGTTGGGGTCCATGATGCGGAAGACTTTGCTCTCTGCATCCTCCCAGCGGATGTAGTTTTCGTACCTGCTGTCTGACAGGAGCTGGTAGACGTAGTCCCACAGCAACCTGCAGTCTGCAAGGACACAACAACAAATACAGTGAGTGTGCATTGAATAGTATGGATTTTTTTATTCAGACTTTGTGTAAGAAAGAACCAAAGGAAAAATATAAACAACTTTTTTCTCTAATGATTTGATCATGCTGTGGCTAAAGATGTGTTGTGAAATAAAGACAACATGGAAGAAGGTCCATCTTACCTGCTATCCGTCCGATGGGTATCTGCTGCTCCTCTGGAGGAGACACAGGCATTATAACGTGGTTCCTGTAGATTGCCTCCTCCTGCTGCTGCAGTAGCTGCTGTTGCTGCTGTTGCTGCTGCTGCTGGGCCAGTGGTATCTGATGGTGGTGGCTGTGGACTTTCCCCTCGCGCCCGTTCTCCAGCGTTGCCTGAGACGGGGTTCCACCGCGACTGTGCCTGAAGTCCATGGCGGAACCCCCGCCGCTCCTGTTCGGGCTGAGTAGCAGGGGGTTCATGATGGCGCTGGGCATAAGCTGAATGACGCGAGGAGGACCTGCCTCCGGGCCCCCGGGGCTACCCGGGGCTTCTCTGGGTGTCGTGCATCCACCGTTAGGTGCAGCCGGGGACACAGACAGAGGGTACATTTCCTCAGGCAGGTGGTGGTTGCTGTCAGGCAGCTGGGAGAAGGTGTGGAGGTGGTCCTCATTGGCTTGGCGGAGGTGGTTTGGCTCCGGAGGAGATCGTCTAGTGGTTGGATGGTGGGGGGAGCGGGAGCGGTGCCGCAGCTCAATGGTTGGTGGATGCTGAGGGAGGGGCTCTGTGCCACGTGGTGCCCGCCGTACCGTTTCTAGGGTTACAAGACATACATAGTGTGATGAGAATTCAATGAGCAGTGCAAATTATCAGGGTGTGGATCTGTGTGTTACACAAATCCCCTCAGTTCCCTGCAACCAAATTTCCTGTGATGTTTGGAAAGTTTCTGGGAGTTAACCGTCCTCTGTGTTTGTCATACAGGTGTGTCACTAGTAAACAGTTTGTTATCAATATTAACAGTGAATAAAGAGTAACAGTACAAAACTGACCAACTCTGAACTCAAACATTACCTTAAAGCTGATAGTAACAAACTAAAATTCCACATTTTGGCCTTCATTAAGTTATTTCTAATGTCAGGCTTGTGTTGAAATTAAATCATGGATATCCTGATTTGACCACACTAGCAGTAAGTTTCAAGATGTCATTATTCGGCGCTTCTGGCTTTTGGTACACTTGCCCATACAGAAGAGACCACTAGGTGTCACCAATCTCCTACAGTTAGGCTGGAAATGCTTTTTTCTTTATTTTTGTCCAGATTTTCTGGTTTGCTTGTTAGTTAGTTCATCAACAAGTAATGGAAAAAACTCTGGCTCTCTAAACAAGCTAGACACTCGTAACAAATACCAGCAAACCAATCAGTGCAAAAATCCACTGGAGTAGTTTGTGGTGTGCTGTGCAGCAACTTATTTAAATAAGGCAGCATTTCCTCGTTTAACTGGTTTGGACTGTCAACATGGGAAGTTATGTTGATCACTGCTGTATCACATTTCCTCAGATCAGAGCCAAAAATAAACTTTGGGTATTTCACTGAGTGTTATCACTACTTCTTTGGAACAGTGAATACTGGTTGAGAGAAGCGGACAGACATCTGCACCTTTTGAAGATACTGACAGACTGATGTCCTGAACTGATGCTATCTACTATACCATCACACATACAGAAAGACCATCTTTAATTACATACAGATGCAAAGCTTTGGTCAGAATGCAACATTTTAAAGTCTACATATCACTGTAGTGTTTATACTACACAACTTTCTGTCTTGTTTCAGGAATCTTAAAGTCATTGTGGTTTGCTCGCTGCATGACCGATCAGCGACAGGGGGTCACGCATACACAAGATTTCACCAAGGGGAAACCCAGACGAGTCTGTCTTTCTCTTCAAATTACGTTTCATGGAATAAGAAGTATCTTTTGTACACTGTTTTGCAGAGAAAAAACAAGGAAAGAGGAAAAAAGTATTGGTAAGAGAATGGATAGGATGTGTGGGCAGAAAGGATTGTATGCTCTGCATAGTTGGAGGTAAATAAACAGTTTTGCAATGAAAACAGTTAGCTGCCTGCTTGTTTTGCTGTTCAGTACAGACAGCAAGGTAGCAAATACTGGGACTACATGACTCTGCCACCTTTATACAAACAGATGCATGTAAAAACAAGACTTTAAGAGCTCCTGCAGATGACAGCAGCAGATATTTAGCCAGCTTGATATCAAGAAGTTCTTAAATTGTGTCGGTGAACAGTTCATGTAGAGTGAGGCTGCCTGTTTTCTTGTTTGTCTGTGATCTGAGCCTGTATTCCTGTAGAGTGATCTCAACATAAAATGACCTTTGTTCTTCATGTTTTATTTGCCTCTATTACTTAAAAAAAGCCATCAACAATGGCCCTGACAATTTGAATGGAGACTGTTAGCGTCAACGCTCAGCTACAGTGGTTACTTCACTTTTCACTTCAGTAAAGGCAAGATCACTTAAATTATATAAGCTTTATATGAAAAGTAATGATTATCAATTAGCCTGCTGCTATTTCCATTACTAGCTTATAGCCAGTGAAGATCACTTAGCAACAGTGCTGCAGTTGTTGGTGTATTGTTCAGGACTATGATGACTTGGTGACTTGGCTAAGTGAAGAATAAAGGTTTTTTTTTAAATTATTATTACCCCAACTTTCCATAAGTGGCTGAAAAATCAGACCTTTTCTGTGAATCACATCTAAACTGACATCAGCATAAACCTTCAGCTACACCATTCTGAAACAGCTGTATGGTTTTACATTGGGTGCGTTTACACTCTTTCTTTTGGGCCTCAGAATAATTGTGCCTATTATAATGGATTTACTCTATTTTTTGTTTACATTACTTGGCTAAGTAGCATATGGGTAAGCTTATAATGGTCCAGTGAATGTATACTGTTGTATATATATAAATCTGCCCTTTAATTGGAAGCAAAAGATCATCTATGTTTTATGTTTTTTTCTGTTATGTTTACACTGGCTCTGCATGCAGCTGAAACAGTCTTACAAATGCTGGGTGAGGAATTGGTTATGGGTCTTAACGTCATTCTCGTGTGGGATATGGGATATAAATTATTTTAAAATAATGTTAAACCTGTATTATTTTAAACAAAAGTCAGTCATTTTAAGTCAATTTATGGAAGAACACTAGTGCTAATAACTATGGCTTTCCATTATGATTCAGACAATACCATGTCTGTGTGAAGTGAAGGCCTGTAAATGTATGAACTGTGTGCATTAAAGAAGAAAATAGCGTTTATAAGACTGACCTTCAAGCTTGAGGTGCTGCACAGAGCTTTCAGGCAGCGAGTGGAAAGAGTTTCCAGGGATGTAGGCAGGTCGGTAAAACATGTGGGGCTTCCTCTGCAGCAGCTCATACAGGACGTCCCCTGCAGAGATGCAAAGGTCAAAAGTTACTATACTTCTCTGGGCAGCAGTTTGCATCTGCATAAAATGAGAAATTAGCAGTGGCGTCATCCATAGATTTAGGTTTCCCTTCTTCTTCCTCTCTGCTTTCCAGGCAGCAGGGAACTTAAGCAATAATGGAATAGACGCTGAGGAGGCAGACAGCACGTAAGCGTGTTGATCTGAGGACAGTGTGGAAAATTGAGACTTGTTTATTACTAGACATTTATTTCCTAACCCAATGACCCAGTGAGTACAGAGGGGGCCAAGAGTGAACTTCCCTACTGGGTGAATGCACCCAGTGAGTTTCCTCTTTCAGAAGAAGAATTTTGCCTCCACAGAGCAAAATAAGTCCTCATATTTACAGAGATCAGTGGAGGTGGAAGTTTCCCGCAGGACAGAATCTCCTCTAAACATGGGTTCACATTGCAAAGCTTGAACTTTTGAAACAACAAGAATGTGTGTCTCAAAAAAACACACCAACATCAGGCACTGCTGTCAACTTAGCAGATAACATGAGGTCAATGTTGACACAAGTAAATGGGCCATAGCTCTATATGACACTGGTATTCTCCTTTAAGTGGTTATACACTAGTGGTGACACCGGGCACAAAAGCCTGAGCAGGAAGTTCACTGAATGATTAACAGCTGTTAGTTCTTTTTCAACGAAGACAACAACTGGATCCTCTGCCAGCGTGACAAAGCACTTACTTACATAATGTAGTTAAAAAAAAACACAACCTCAGGTACAATGATGTGATCTTACAGATTACCGTCACACATTACCCTACTGTTTTTTTTTTTCATATGGCTTACCATAACAAGGAAATGATTCTCATAAAGAAGGTGATGGTAAACACATGCCCATACACACACACACACGCACACACACTCACACCCCTTTCAGTTCTCACTTTCTGGTCCTGTGGCTCTGAGTTTCAGTTAGGGGGAAAATTCCTGCTTCCTGATGCATTCACAGTTTGATGTAATTCGTGATTAAAAATGCAAAGTTCAAAATTTAAAAGTTTACAATTAAAGGCTACTTAAAAAATATTGGGAGATAACATAAACAGGAGAAAATGTCTTGTTATCTTACGGTCAGTCATCTTAAAAACTGTGGCTGATAATTTGATGTGAGGTGAAGACATCCAAAGGGAAAAAAAGTGCTGCTATTATTATTATTATTATTTTTGAAAGCTTCTGAAAAAGAACATATGGCACACAGCAAGGACTGATGGGAACTGCACAGTTACAATCCCCAAAAGGAGGAAACAGACACATCACAAGCCAAAAATTGTGCTCTGTTCCCTAAAATGACGTTTTCACTGATGTCACTGACAACAGAGCCAGAACAACAAACAACATCTAAACAGCACGAGCAGGTTTATCTTGTCATATTCTATGTTTTTGTAATTTTTTTTTGTAAAAAATAATCACAAGTTGCGACCCCATGGAACTATTTCACGACAAAATTATCTCAGTTTCACACAGACACGACTAAACCCAACTTATAAAACCTCCAATGATGAATCACATTTCCCAAAATGTTTTTTTTTTTTTCCAGACCTCAATTTCTTGACAGGATATGAAAGTTTTCGTAGAGTTGAAATGGAAACAACCTTACGCGAGCTTGACAACAGCTGTCAGCTGGGCCACATCTCTCCAGAACTACAGTTTATTCCTCACAGCATGTAAAGTAATTCAAAGGGACACATCAGAGCTGCTGAAGTGAATAGAGCAGCTTTTTCTTCTTACTTCCTATTTGATTGTACAGCGGATAAACAATGACTCATTCAAACAGTTCATGTTTAAATCAGCTCACAAGTAAATGCTGAAATTAGTACATCAAAAATAGAAATAAATAAATGGAAAAGATCTTGTAAGAATACAACATTAGTTGTATTATACAGCTTTATACCTCTAGCAAGGCAAAAGTCAAGCTCGTGAGAAAATAAGAAAAATGGTGCAATTTTACAAAAAAGCTCCTTTTCAAAAAAATAAAGTGACGCCAGCCATCCAAAAATAACTAATTGTGTCTTTAAATGATAAATATGTGTATTTAGTGCTGTATCCAATTTAATTTTTTTTACAAATCACCCTCTTTTTTTAAGTATCAAATGTCTGTCATCATGTTTTATGAACCCCTACTTCATGTCACTGAAGACAGACATATTAGAGTACAGGCCGGCACTCTGCTACTTTTTCCAGCAGACAAGTTGAAGTGAAGATAAATTCACTTTTTAATCACAAGAGCGTAAAACTTAACCCTGTGCTCAAAAGCTCAGAATCAGAGCTGAATCCAGCGTGACTCTGGGTTTTTGTTCTGCCCTCTGCTCTGTGCCCAGCATCACTCAAAGCCCCATGATCTGTCCTACACACATTTGACTGTTGAACTAGCTCTCTAATGTCAGTTTTATAAACATTC
>JAPZDY010000015.1:4974075-4999342 GCA_029783645.1 Ctenochaetus hawaiiensis | reverse complement strand
ACTGGCTTCCTGGTCAGAGGGGAAATTGTAGCAGGGCTACATTATTTCTTTCTTATAGTATATTAAATAAACTTTATATAAATGTGCTTGTTTTGAGTCCTGATTTCCAAAATTAAATGATAACAGAAGTGTTAATAACTTTAAACATTAGTGGTAGAACTTTTTTTTCAGAAATTACTGATTTAAACTGCTAAAATTAGTTGAGGTTCACCAAACATTTGTCCTTGTTGTAAGTTTTACAAATTACTTCATTTTCAAATTAAACTGGACCATTTAAAAGGAACAGATCTAAAATGCACTGGACTACATCATTGACTTTCTATCAATATTCAATCAAGCTGCCATCTGCACTGAAAGCACCAGCTGTACGTTCGTCTCTCGTGGCTGACTTGTGAGAGCGGCCAGGGCAGGCAGCATAGCAGCCCAGGTCGTGGGGTCATGGCTGCGGTATGCTCTCTCCAGAGCCGGAGAGAGGTGCTGCTCTGCCAAAACCCCTCCGAGATCCGGTCTGCCGGCCTCAGCCATCTGCACAGAGCCCAAAGGAGGAAGCAACAAGGGGAGCAGAAAAGAGGAAGAGGAGAAGGAGGAGGAAGAAGGAGGAGGGGGGGGTCCAAACAAACATGTCCCACAACGCCCTTTGGCAGGAAACAATCCAGCATGGGCTCTGTATCAGCACAGGAAACTTCCTGCAGTAAGGTTAGAGAGTGATGCCGGGAGGGGGTTTATTAACAGACAGAAGCAAGGCTCAGATGAGCAAAAGAAGAGTGGAAACAGAAAGGAAAGAGTAATGAGAGCAGCAGCGGATGGTGTGTGACAACGGGGGGAAAAAATGAAGGCAGATGAGGTAAAATAGCAGGAACAAGAGGATAAAACAAAGATGCAAAAAGGGGAAAGAAACAGGAAGGGAAACAGATACTAAGCCAGCACTCAAATGAAGCTAACAGAGTAGAACATTGTGTTCAGCCCACAATCCCTGCTCATATCTGATTCTACTGACTAGTCAAACCTCTTCTGGGATGTAACCAACATATGAAGCGAAGCCTTCAAGCTAGTTCAGGCAGTCGATTTGAGTCTGCCACAACCCTCACATGGTATACTCTTATTCCAACATACACTCAAGGCAGTCTTTGATTATTAGGCGCTCACATCAGTCAGTTGACCTGCCTGCTGCCACACCGCTAACCCAAGAGCCCTGCGGCCACATTCTGCCACCACTGCTCAGGCTTTTAATTAAGTATTAAAAAAGTCCAACAAGAGTTGTTCCAACATTTTTTTCCTTCCCAATACCGATTCCGATACATGAAGCTGTATTACTACTAACACTGTATGGATGTAATGTAATGGAAGTGCTAGAAGTTTCACAAGTTGCTTGCCATTCAGTTGCCTACAGGTGTTCAGGACACTGCTGAATAGGCAGGTTCCTGTTTTCTAATGAAGATATAAAGCAATATCAAATCGGTGCATTGACTTGTGTACTTGCCCATAAACTGATCCAGCATTTCACGCAGTATTAGAGGTTTACAGATACTGGTATCTCAGTCCACTTCCAAAATTAGGCCTGTGGCAAATAGTTAGAAGCTTCAGTTCTACATTTATTATATTGAAGCTGTGAAATTACATGAGCGTCCATTTGCATAGTCTATTGCTCATATCACGGATGTTAAGAGTGTTTAGTGGAAATTCTTGTGATTGTCAAGCTGAGAGAAGCAAGGTCCTACTGACATTACACATGAAGGGGCTGCAGAGTTGTATCTCTTATTTAAGTAACAAATAAGTTCCTCTGAAGGAGGGATTAAGAGAAGAAAAGGAGGACTTTCTAGCTTGAGTGGAGAGAATGCATGAAAAATGGGGGTCTCCCCAGTGCGAGGCACTGTTGGAGACGAGAGACACTGATAAACAAGTTTTTGAAGTGATGGTTGGTCAGCCGGACAGACGCATGTGGTTCCTGAGGAACAATGACAAAGCTCACCTGTAGAGACAGCTGCTGTTATGTAAGAAAAACAGTGATCAGGCTACGGAGAGTTTTCAACACTCACACCCCTCCAGATAGGGGACACTGCATGTATTCAGAGAAGACAATGACAAAGCTTTATGTCTAATGCACTCAAATAAGGGGAAGCACTGTGTTACAAGCTTGCTGTGCTTGGAGTTGGGATTAATTACAAGCCAAGGCAAGTGCAGCAGCAGGACAATGAGTGTTGTATAGGCTGGATGGACAGCAGAGGAAAAGATGCCGGCAGACAGCTGCTGATGATGACTGCACCTACTTAAGAGTCCTGGGATGACCGGAGGTTCTCGAGGACAAAATATGCCTCTCCTCATTCTCTGATCTGGAGGGTTCATAGTTTATTTTCTCAACTTTGCCTCCACTTCAAATGATGCAGTGCTCAACCTCATGCAAACAAAGCAAAGGGAATAAAATATGACAAGACATTCGACGTTTTGTTCAAAAGCCTCAATAGAGGCTTTGAATGTCGAAAAAATGACACTCACTACGGCACTATCTAAATAAAGATAAACAGTGATGTTGAAAAGTAGTGTAAAGCAGCAAAAACAGCAAAGCTAAGATGTGTAACTGTACCAGGAAATCTGTCTTTGCAACTGGTTTCAGTTATAGTACGAGTATTTGTTTTGAATCAAATCAAGGGTCTCCAAACGCAGATTAAGTCCTCATTTTTTCCTCTTTTCACTGCCATGTTCCTCTTTCATGCAAGCTGATGAAAATATGACAACTTTAGGTGAATCACGAGGATCTAGTTTCAGTTTTATCAACACTGATCATTCCTAATTTCAGTTTTACAACCTCAGTCACATTTAAGTTGCAAGTTTCATGATTTTATTTTGAATCTCTCCTGCATGTCATCTTGACAGGAACTGATTCTAAACAAAATGGGAAACTTTTTGTTTCAGTGCAGCCGGTGAGACATAAACATCCTTTGCTTACTTAAAAAGGTGAAAAGAAAAATGGATAGGCTTTGGCCAGGAAAGAGTGGAGAAGGTAGAAAGAATGAGAGAGCACCTTTGACCCTCGACACTCTGTTCCTTTAACACATTCTTCCTTGAGCTGATGTCCTCTCTGGTTGTTTTCTGTCAGAGAATCTTTTACAGATTACTGGGAAAAAATCAATTTCAGTCTTCCTTGTCCTCAGTCTCTGCCTTTGTTGAATGCATCTCAGGTTTTCATGAGAGTGTTTACAGTGTGTTTGTGCGCGTGTGTGTGTGTGCGTCTTACTATGTGTGTTTACATTGAAGAAAATCATCAAGCACGACAGGAGCAGGATCTCAAACCCTTGACTAAACCGTGGGCTCCTAATCCTCTCTGATGACACATAATTTTCACTCTGTGGTTTCTCAGGCCCCCGCTCATGCTCACTAACACACATACACACACACAGCGCGCAAGTTGCCAAGGCAACTCATAAGAGCTTGGGATGAATGAAGGGAAGAGGAAGATGAGATCACTGGTATCTTGTTTCGTTGTTGCGGTACAGAAGCCCTGAACTTCCCCTCGCAGCCAGACGAGTTAATGAGGTCCGTCCTGCTGTGAAGCTTAAAGGTCCCGTCCAAAATCTCTGTTCGGGTGTGAACGTCTCACCAACACACACCACTGTGGACCTGCTGCTTACTTCTCCATCACCAAACTGAAAACTGAAACAAATACTGCCTCTTTTAACTTGTACTGACTAAAAAATGGCTTTAGCTGTAACCCTCAACCTCGGTGGCCATTTTAAAAGATCTAGTTTTTGGGAAAACTGCTTACAGCTCCGTCAAAGCTCAGCAAAAACGGACTAAACTCGTTTATTTGTCTGTTTCAGATCAGGACCTGACCATTTTATCGCTGATTTTACATTAGGTTACTTTGCTTTGTTAGCAAGCTAACTGTGGTATCTACACATCTACAAGAAGTCATTTAATTAGCACAATGGCTAATTTATCGCTGTGTCCTATCCACGTATTAAATACTAACTGCAAACATGCAGACCAAGTATGTAGCTTTTCATATTGAAAAAATGGTGAATTCAAGTTTTCTTCAAAAATTGCTAGATATTTTTATTGTGATATTAATAAAAAAATGCCTACAATGAAGCATAGAATGAAAATAGAGGACAGACTCTCAGATGCTAGAAGTAAAACAGTTTGGGTGCTGCTCTAGCTAAGTGAGCAAGCTATGATTCCTTTAAGTATTAGTCCATCTATTGAGTATTTTTCTAATTCATGAATTGTTCAGTCTATACACAATTTACAAAATCATTGCATATTGATTTTTTTTCTAACAACTATTATCAGCTAAATGTTTGTGCTCATTTTTAGAATAAAGTGACAACTTTTTTCCATAATTATCAATTAAAAAAATATGATAGCATTCAAAGACACTTTTTAATTTACTTTCATTGGTGCCATCTCCTCTGTTCAACTTAAAAAGAAGCTATCGCTGCAATTTCAGCATTAGCATCAGAGTTTTTGCTAGTTAATCACAAAGTAAAGTTGATTTTATTGCATCAGCATGCATTGAAAATTGGGACACAACTGAAAAGGAGCATATACAACAACATTAGCTAGCAACCTGAGGAGGTGAACTCAAGAAAACTATACAAGACAGAGAGGTTCATCTGCATAATATTGACATTTACATGCTTGGTGCCAGACTCTGGAACCAGTGGACACAAATCTACATCCTCAACACTCTGTTTACTTTAGTCTGTGCACTTATCTGAATGGATCAACAGCAACTAACCAGGCCATTGCTAACCATTTCTCTGTTTCTAGCCTGCTTGGTAGCCATTAAAGATTTCCAGTTGCACTGGTTAATAACTCAGACAAGAAGAAAGCAAAGTTGCAACAAATGAGCATCAAGATATCAGTTTCAGGAACATTTCGCAAAGTAAGTACGAAGTAACAAGTAAGGTTTTATCAAAGGTCATCTATATCTATTTACAACCATTTCAAAACAGCTGTTGATTCAGTGTGTTCAGTTCCTCCAGTGTGTCTTACATTTCCTTTCGCTTTATTTGTAAAACTGGAACAAACCAGCATACATGCTGCACTTTGACTCACACTGGAACTTGAAAGTCTCAGATATTATTTTCAGAAACTGTCAAACTCCTGACTTTCAACAGTCCAAATATACTCAAAAGCACGACTAATGCACATAAAAAATCTCAGACAGAGGATTTCAGTGTAGCCTGAACTGAATGGACTATAAATAAACAACAAAAAAAAAGCATGGCTGCATCAGTCAGACTGGGACTTTGCTCTCCAAACTCAAGGCTCCTTAGTCACTCATTTCTTCAGTAAATGTTTGCCTTTTCTCTCGAAGCAGAAGTAGGCGGATATTGGACTTGCTATCTCAATAGAGAAAAGATTTTTCTTTCTCTAGACAGAGGAGGAGGAGGAGGAAGAAGGAAGGAGGTAGGAGGTGGAAAAGGAGGAGGAGGGCTAGCCATGACCTTCTCACACCCTGACTCAGGAACATGTAGGTATAAGAACAACACATATCTAAAGTCAATCCTCACAACCTATTCATCTCCCCTCACTTTGTGTGTCTCTCTGTGCATTAATTCCCTGTTAGGTGGGTGCGGCAAGGGAAAATCCACCTCCGCACACACACACTTTTACTTTTCAGTCAAGAGAAATCCCCCCCTTCTCTCAAATTCATCCTCTGCTTCCTCCACCGGCATGCACGTGCCTGTCCCCGTCCAGCAAATCTGGACCACATCCAGTCAAAACAAACATTAAACAGATCATCAATCACACAGAACTTTTATGGCCAGGAAGTAGCGCGACCTGTTTTTGATAGCTTGTTGTTGAGCGCAGGAGCAAGCCGGCTCTTGTAGGCTAGTTCCTGAATCCAGCGTCAACTGCCACTCATCCTTTTGTTCAGGAGCCAGTGTTTTTCTCCTTTTTTTTTTTTTGAAATGCAGAAGCTTCAAAGACGTTTGTTAACTATATCAAAAGGCCTGTGCTTGTCTGAAACCCACACACACACTCACACACACACACCCTGTAAGCGCTGTTTTTTTTATCCCATGTGGGGAAAGTGAAGTCAGCAATTTGTGCAGTGTAACACTTAGATGATCAATTCTAATGCAAGTCTTTCATGACGGAGTTTCAGCTCTTTCATCTTTCACAATGACAATCTTGCATGTCTTCAACTTGTAAGCTGTTTAACTAAAGACTGGTTTTCACTTCTCGGGTGGTTTCTTTTAAATGCACAGAATGTTATTTCTGCAGCTAGAGGTCCTCGATCAAAACAATGGTTACAAAAGCCTTAGTTTGATGATCTGTGAAGTAGCGTGGGATCACAGAATTTGTTTTCTTTCCATATCACATTTGCCAGTTACCCCCCTCACTCTTTGACTGATGTTACCTGAGCAATTGGCTAAAAACACAGGCAAAAAAATTACAGATTTCTCTGGTTGTAAACATTGTCGAAAACATTTGGGGTAATAAAAGTAAACATTTTTTCAATATATAATATATAACAGATAATATCATTGCTAGACATTTCAATTTGAAAACATTACGTATTATATGTTTCAGTTACTTTTAGAAGTTAAATAAAATCACCAATTTTCTGTTGCTGATATGTTTTTCATTAAGTTTTCTTAAACTTTTTCCACATTGGGATCAAATAGTCACTCATATATGTAGTTGATTTCACACTTTGTTAAATAGCATCAGTGAGGGTTAAAGTGGATATCAATTTTCTGGCTCTGGAGGAGCTTTGCTAAGTTTAAAAATATGATACAGGTGACATAACTCGGTTAATCTCATCACAGTCTCAAAAGCTTTAAAGTTATAACAGAATTAGCAGTTTAGTTTAGTTAGTGTTTTTCTAAGAGTCCCTTTTTTAAAGTGATCTTAAAAAAGTAAGCATGGACGCTAAAAAGAATTTGGTTTACTGTCCCACAATGCAGTACTTAAAGGAAACATACAGGCTGTTCACAGCTGCAAACCATTTAAATAAACTGCAGCTTGTGGGGAGACAACTCCAGGAAGACCGGGGAAAACTAAAAAACATATTAAAGAACTAAATCTTCAGAGCATGTTGGCAGCCAGAGGTTATAAGACCAATGCCAGTGTCCCCTGTTTTAACTGTCAGATTGGCTAGCAGGTACATTTGTGTGAGGTCTTGTCTCCCTTTGCCCTTTTCTGTTGTCTGTCTGCACTGTCTTTAGCTAATTATGGCAAAAATGCCCCAAAAATTTTATCTTTTTAATACTATACTAATAAGATAAGCACAGGACACATGCTGTGGTATGTCACACTAAATTAAGACATAGATATGGGGTTTGACAGACTTGGGTGGTGCATTATAGGAAGTGTAGGACCCAGTAGTTTTAGATTTCGAACCATACAAGGGATTAAAAGTCAGAATATCTCAGCCACTGTTGCTTTAGTTTATAACATTGTGTATTCCAATGTGTGTTGCACATCGGCCAACTTTATGAAAGTGCAGTGCCAAATCTCTGGAGTATCCCTGTTGTCTGCTGTCTGTCTGTTGATTTAGTTTATGTTTCTGTTTGTGATTTGTGGGTCTGCGAAATCCCCATTTTTGGAAAACGTACTGGAGATATAAAAGCCATTACCTCCTGCGTGACAGTCAAGAGCAACTGAACCAAGTCCTTTGTGGGGAAAGTAACAAAAAAAGAGTTAATTAACTGGATATTTATCAAGGGGAAGAGCATTTGTGCTTTTGTGACTTTTTTTATGAAACCCTGAACTCAGTCAGTGACCTGAGTGTGTGTTCGTTTTGACGTTTGGAGTAAAGCTCTGTTAGAAACGCCATGTGGAGTGTGTCGTGAACAGGAAGAGAAAGGGGCTGCGCTCAGCTCACTCACTGGCATGTGAGAACAGTTTCCCTTTCAGAGGAGAAAGGAGAGCCAGTTAAACACACACACACATACACACGCACACACAACAACAACAACAACATTTATTCAGGAAGCGCCGTCTGCCCACTCAGGAAATTCCTGAGGACAAGAGCCGCTTCCAGGGGCAGGAAATTTCCCCTCAGAAAGACCAAACACACACACAGACACACAAACATATATACACACACAGATACCCACACTCACGCACGTACACACACAGTTTATAACACCAATTCCCCACACAGTAAAATGGGTAATATACCACAAAGAAAGAGAGAGAGAGAGACCAAAGGAAGCTGTTGAGGGTGTTTGCAGTCATATACAGCAACACATTCACACACACACACACAAACTTACTCATACACACACATAGTATACACCTACACTACCTCTGGCGAGCTTTGCACAAAGACACAAGATTCACTCACACTCATCCACCCACTCATACAAGCATGCATAGTGCAAACCCAGCTGTGAGCACACACACACACAGACACACAGACAGACACATAGACAGACACATATACACACATGCACACACACACACACACACACACACACCAAGGAAACCAGCCAGTCTTGTTTCCATGGACATAGATTTTTTTAATCACACAGTAAGATATTTCTGCTCTTGCAGCCACTGTTCTTAGTATTTCATGCATGTTTATTCTCAAATAATGCTGGAACGCCTTGTGTTTTAGACCTTTCAATGATTCAGTGTTTTCCCACTGACTAGCTCTCAGTTGCGTCATTCCTGGAGTACGTGGGTGCCATGTCGAGCGATGTTGCCTAGATTGCAACTGAATTAAAATCCGACAAATCCAGTTGGTTTAACGTCTTCAGCACTGCTTTATTCTGAGTGGTGGCAAAACCCTCGCAGGCCTTTTAATACTTGTCTCAGCACAGAAGACACAAACAAAGAAAACATCACGGGCGGTTGACAGCACTCCTCTGCTAGCCGTTTAAAGCTGTAAATTCTTTTACTCCCAGATTAATAATGCTGGATGATTTCTTTAATTAAGTGTTAAATGTGTTTTTTGTTCAAAGCTACAATGGATTTTTTTTTAAAAATGACTACCAAGTCCAAGTGAATGGCTGACATGTTATGAAGTTTGTGTTCTTTGCTCAGATCATTGGCTTAAGAACATTCTGCTTCAAAAGTACAAAATTAAAATTGGCAAAAATGCATTGAACACAAATAGAAAACAGAAATAAAGAGATAGTTCAACATATTGGAACATGTGCAGAGTCCCTTTTCTTGCAGAGACTGGGGCCAGAAGGTCAATGCCACTCTCATGTCTGTATGTAAATTATGAGGCTACAGCCAGGAGATGGAAAGCTTTGTTTAGCATAAGGGCTGGAAGCAAAGGGAAAAAGCTAGCTATCATCTATATCTAGCACACCAAAGAAACCAAATATACCAAGTAACAAACTGTAAAAGAAGGGTTAGGGTTACATATTATGGTTGAACTTGGATTTTATGTGCCAAGCTATTTCTAGCTTAAGTGTTTTTGTCACTTGAGGTTATCAGGCAGCATCACAGACTCGCTTAACCACCAACTAGCCTGACAACCACAAACTAAATTTGCTCTGCATTAGCCAACCAGAGGTGGGTGCATAGACTATTGTCTATTATTATATATTACATAATTCAAATATTATTCACTGGTCAACTTTTGGTAATCAAATTTTTTTACTGTTTTATTTGGCGCCACCATATCTCAGTCCAGTATCTTATTATCAATTGCAATGCTATTGCAATTAAGCTGTGTCTTTAACATGAATTTATGCATTGTTTACATTATGAATGAAATATAATTGCATTAAAAATATACTCCCCTACATAAAGCCCATAAGTGCACTTCACATTTTTTATTTCCATGCTTGTAATTTTTTAACATAATAATGTAACATTGATTCACCTTTCCATACTTTATATTTACCGCTCATAATTTGAAATATTTTAAATTCAAGTATTGCAGTTTTATTTATGCTCTGCACTTCTCTACATACATTTCCCCCCATTAATTTTTTTGGATCTATTTTAGAACATTTTCGTGTATTTATATAGATGTTTGAAGTATGTATTTCTTGAAACATATAACAGCTCTAAAAATGTATTTTGCTGCAGTTGATTTATCATATCAAAGATGTTTATACTAAAATGTCTCACAATAATGTAAAAAATACTGGTGGTAATTAGTTTTTCACTAAAAATTTAGTGCCTCACAGAACTACTGACAAGAAACCAAACAGAGCGAGCAATATGAAAAACACGCTAAAACACAAAGGATGACAAATAACAGAAAAAGATCCAAACAGAACACTTTCTGTTTAGAAGTTAACAAAAAAGATTTTGGGAAGGATTAGAGGTGGATTTATTCCACATACATTTCCCTGAGGTTTTGGTTTTGAGTGTGCTATAGTGATGTCTGGCTGAAAGGGTTAAAATCGAGCCTGGTAGCATTCTTTAGTGCGAGGAGCAGGCTGCAACTCTCCCCGATCTAATCCACTTCCTCCCCAGGAAATGGAGAAGGCGGATTTCTGCCCACACTGCAATTTCCTCCCTCATTCTTTTTCTTTCTGTCTTTTTTTCCCCCTCTCCTCCTCCCTCCTCCTCCTCCTCCTCCACCTCCTCCTGCTCTCTTCCTTCCCTCTCCCCCCTCAGGACAGAACTCCCTCTGAGTGTGGGGGTTAATGGACGGCTTGTTTTCCAGCACATGTGTGTTTAGATAGGCTGGAGGAGAAAGGATGAGCAGAAGTGTTTCAGACTGTGTGTGCAGTGACAAAGACATGTTGCTGTCTGTCTGAGGGAGGGGAGTGGATCCTGACCGGCAGCAGCCATAAACTAAACACAGAGTAGAAAAAAAGCGAGACATTTTCCTGACCCGTAGATGTGTGAGACACATGCCTGTGTGAGGAACTGTGATGAAATCTAATTAAAACAAAGTAGGACTTCCACATGTCTGCGGATGTGAGCTGACCCATCGGTTTACTCGACAGGAAACTCAACACGGACCTGTTGAGCGTTCTTCCTTTTTCTGCAACAATGCGAAAGAGGAAGTGGGCTGAGGGAGTTTCCTGTGCATCTCATCCAGCCTCAGCCTGAGCAGCCGCCCAGCCAAGCGCCCCCACAAAAGCCCTGAACTTCACACTTGGTAGAAAAAAATAAATAAACGGGTTAAATATTGACGGACGCATGGACAAGGCAGCTGTGGGTTACTCTTTGAACACAGGGCCTATCTCTTGGCACGGCTCCAGCCACGCCTGCTCTTTGATTGGTTAGGCAACAGTGAACCAATGCAACTGAACCGAAGCTCCAGAGGGCCATTAATGTTGCAGGGTTTCTTCATTTTTTTAATTTACTTTGACCTTTTCAAAACATATTTTCTTGAAATTTCTTGAAGGCTCACCTGCAGACTGTTAGTTCCCCTCTTGGTCCAATTAACACTAGAGAGTTCAGGGAATGTCATAAGTTAACCAGAGGGGTGTATGATGATGCCTATTTAGATTTATCTCTGGGTTATCAAGAAAAGTCATGGCTGACAAACGCTGATTTTTGAAACTGCTGTTAAACGGTACAATAGTAAACAAGAGGTTGGTAAGTCTAGCTGGTGTTAATTTAACTGGAGTTTGTGTGCCTTGGCATAAAATGGGCATGTTTGGCAGCACTGGCTGAGTTTTTTTATTGTGGCTTGTGCTCTATATTTTAACCAGAAGAATGCACAGTGATAGTGTCAGGATATATAAAGAAACGTTAACGGCCAAATGTAACAGCGTGGCTGCCAACAAAGCCACGGGGGCTTATTGGTAACATACTGCCCGCAGGGTAAATTCATGAGTAAGGTAACAGTGTTTCTGTTCTATGGTCTCTGTTTTTTGTTTAAAGGACTCTTATTTATATTTTTAAATATGACTGAAATTAAAGACATAACAGTGCATTACGTCAATTGTAGCAAAAAACATTATGGAGTCAAGAAGCAGAAAGTTTGAAGTTTCTGAATTTAAAGTGGTGAATTTACAAGAAAAAAATTAACATATTTACAAGTGAAAGACTTAATTATTCTCAGGCATTATAGTCATACAATTACAAGAGAAACACTCTGAAGAACATGTGTTTTGTCAGAAACCACAGTGCTTTACTTTGTAATGGCTGGGTCAACCTCATCACATCACAGTATTATTCCTGCAGTGGATGGCTTTGCAAAGTTAGACTTAGAATTTGTATTTAGCAATAAGGAAATGTTATAATATGCACTTGGACTCTTAATAGGCCAAAAACAAAGCCATATATTGAGCCCATTCAGGTGTAAAACATGCTAAGTTTGATTATTTCTCATAAACTTATGATTTTGATACTGGTAATCTAAGTTGTTTCTGGAAACAACTCCCCCCCCCCTCCTCCATTTAACAATCATTTGAGCTGCAACCCCAGTGGACAGTTCATATGGCAACAAGTCAAAACTAAATATAAACATGTTTTATCAGGTGGTGTGCATTGATAGTTCTCTCATCATTTAACTAAATACTAATGTGATGTGAGGTGCCCCCACAGTTGGTGAGTTGGTTTCCACTGGGTCTTTTAGATGTGTTGGCATTTTTCTAAGGAAGTTTTTGGGTGTGATGGGTGGTGCTGAGTTAACCATAAAGACAAACTGCTCAGGGAAGTTAAGAGATAAGCATAAACTACTATAACAACGTACCTTGTGTATAACTTGTTCGCCTTTCCTGGTGCAGGTTAATTTGTATGTAACAAGGTCACACCTGAAGTTACCTGGGTAAGCCAGTTATCTTGTTGCGTGGTAGAAACTGGCTAAGGTAAATCTAAAGTCTACTTGGTTTTGTTTGAACTGAGGCAAAGTGGAAAAGTTGTCTTGTTTTATTTTTCCTGTTTTATACATGGTTTGATTCATCTGCAGGCTACACACATTAGCTAATATTAGCCATCTTAAGCTACTGGTCACACCAGATCACTACTTTATGAATTAATAACAAAATATTAGATGTCAGGAGAATTTTACTCCATAATGGTGAATGTTTCACTATCTTTATTTTTTCCTATTATTCTTAATGCAGTTGCGAGCTGGGATAATCATAATACTGATGCACTCCAGGAGGTTCAAGGATGTCTCTAATTCAATAGCTAGATTAAATTTAAGCATCTTGTGTATTGAAAATTCTGAAGTAAATATGATCCTTGAAGAAGAAAACACAGAAGATGTGTAATAAATTAATATTAGCCTCAGTCAAGCATAATGTTTTTTCATTTGAGTTTTTCTTCTCTTAGTAGTTGTTTTTTCATTCTTAATCCAACTGAAACTTGCAGGAGTCTTACTCCCCTTAGCACAGCCGTCCACTTCTTCAACCCTTTCTCTTGCTTTTAAGTTTATCATCCTTTCTCCTTCCATTATTCCAAACCCCGTGTGTCCTCTGCTCCACATTATCTGACTGCTGTGTAGCTGTTAGTTATTCCAGTGTGGCAGCTCTGTCAGTTCTGGTCCAGTGGAGGTGTGTAGAGTTCAGGTGTCTGACCCTGGATCTGCCTCAACACCTCCCAGCTGAGAGGTCCAGCATGAATGGGCTGCCACTCATGCAGTCATGATGAGTGTGTGTGTGTCCTCATAATTGGATGTGATGGGTGTTAGCTATTAACGTGATATCTTGCAACATATTTATTTATTCATGTTGGCTCTTCTGACTCCGGTAAGACTTGCCTGCAGCTTTTGGTTTGATGTTCTAAACTCTATGTTATCACCACCTACAGAAGCTCAAACTTGATCTACAGAAAACCCAAAGACGTCACAGTCCTGCTCCCACGGCTTTGACTGATAGGCCATTTCTAGGATGCGACAAAAAAAAAATCTGACTTTCCAGATTACCGCTTTCACCAAACAGAAAGATTTACAAAACAAAATGCTAAAAACACTAACAAAAATCAATCTGTCCTGTACAAATGAGCGACTGATCGATGTGAGTAGGAGTCACTGCTCATCTGTGTGTGTTTGTAAGTGTGTGTGTGTGTGTTTGTGTGTATTCGAGTGTGTGACTCACGCAGGTGCGCAGGCAGCCTGGCAGGCTCGTCCTCCATTCGGCTGGCTGGCCTCGCGGCAGGAGCATGGACGGGGGAGGAAGTGGAGTTTGGCAGCGGGTTCGCGGAAGGACTGAAAGAGCTCCTCTCCTGCTATGAATAGACACAGAGACACAAAGCATGGCTCACAAAGCTCCACGACACACCGGCCCTGAACCCAAACAGCCTCACGCCAACTCGCCTCACCTCGCCGTGCACCCACAACATCGGCTAGCCTCGGTCTCATCTCTGTACACAGAGGAGCATGTGTGACTAATAACCTGACACACAGGCCTGTCATGCTGTGAACACCCATTTCTGGAGTCGCAAATATCCAGAATGCCATACATGCTTCAGAACATGTTGCTTTTTGAAGTTGGAAACTAACCAACGCTCTGTATTCAGGATGCAAGACTGGCTCAAAAACAGCTGGGTTTTCATCATCACTTGTTCGCCCTAAAAAATATCTTAAAATAGTTAAACCTTTTCATCACAAATTCCAAGAGCTTGAGGTGGTGTGACGTCTGCAACTTGTATGGCAAACAGTCTGAACATAATTTTACAATAATATTAAAACAGAGGAGCAACACCATTGGAGAGCTGGAACATTTTTCTACAAAAAATAATTAAAAATGCATGTGAATTCATCTGTATTTTTCTTTTTGTTGATATTTTGTTGATTATCTCATCAGAGTCTACTAATCTTTTTTGTTTAAATTGGCCCTCTCTTTGCTCTTTGCACCGTTTAAGTCTGATTACCAGATACACTAGGTGGACTCCGACTACGGCTGCAACTAATTACTTGTGTTGATGAATCTTTGTCATTGTTTAAATCAATAAATTAGTCACTAAAATGTCAGAAAATTATGAGTAATGCTCATCACAACTTTCCAGAATTTAAGGTGATTACTTCAAATTGCGTGTTTAATTGGACCAAATGTTCAAAACTCCCTAAACAAAAAATCCACAATGTGACAAAAATTGCTCACATTTTGTTTTTCATATTTGTTTTTAGTAAACCAAATTTTGTTAAGTAGTTAAAAAGTTGATATTTGTTGATGAATTCATTGTACAGCTAATGCAAAGCTGAAAAAATAAGTCACTTGATCGATTAGTTAATTGACAGAAAATTGTTGGAAACGGTTCTGTCATGTTATTTTTTTAAGCAAAAATACCAAACTTTTGCAAATTTCAATTTCTTAAGCACAATAATTCACAACTTTATTTGTCTAATGTTATTTAAGAATGAAGGTCTTAGTTATTTCAACATTTATGCAACGAAAATTTTGCTTTAAGCCATCACTGTCAGCTCTCTGAAGCGGTGACAGTCATTTGTTACTGTATTCTGAGGTTTCAGAGACTCAACCATCAATTAATTTCAGAAACATCAGAAGATTAACAGATATTGACAATAACAGTTAGCTGCTGTCCTAGATTACACATGCTAGTGATGGAAAATGGCCTATATATTTCAGATCTGAAGGCAACAATAAGGGTCCTTTTGTTAAACAAATATTACAGATGTAATTTCTTCCAGTCATTTTATCTCAAAGTAGAAAATCTTTAAAATTATATGAAAAGATAATAAATAAAGAATAAATCCATATATCACTCTATTTTCTGAATGAGTTAGTTAGTGCTTTTATTTCTTTGGTAATTCCATTTTTTTCCCAATTTGCTTTTCCCTGGAAACACCTGATGCAATGCTGGTTACATCTGAAGGCACAAACAAGATAGTAAAAACATGTACAAGCAGCCGTGTACGAAGACCTAAAGCCTTCAACTTAGAAGAGTTTCTGTGTGAAATCAGATCTGATTTTTCACATTGTGATCAATCACTGAAGTCATTTTTTATTCACTGGTTTCAGTTTCCTAAATGTGTGCATTTCTCTGTTTTATGTGATTGTAAATGATATATTTTTGGGTTTGGATTGTTGGTGACATATTATCAGTGACTTGAATATGTCACAGTTGGCTCTGGGACATTGTGATGGGAGGTTTTTAACATTTTATTACCACTGTAGCATATTTTTCAGCAATGAAAACAGTTGCAGACCCCCTTAGGATGTTAAAAGATCTGAGACGCTCAAGCTCTGCTATTATACAGCCCACTCTTTGAAACTAGGCTACGGTATGAGGTTTTCCAGTTTGTGGCCGTCCTCTTTCGTCTGGTTTCCCTTCCTGCAAATAAGGGCAGAGCATGAAGCCACTTTAGTTTCTTGAGGAAATTAAGCTTAGTTTTTGCAGTTGCTCACTCTAGTTTCAGCCTGCCGTCACCACCCACCACTCTGAGACCTGCACACCAACTGTATGCACCAGGAATTTCCTGTGGAAGCCAAGCAATAATCTTGAAGTCTTTTATTTCCTCCTCTCAGAGGCAAAGGTATGACATCCACTTTCTAAATATTCAGCTGTCCAGAAAAAAAAGGTCAGGTTAGTGGCAAGGTGACAGAGGCAGTCAGGACAAAGCTTGTAATAACACACTGCAGAAAAAGGGACTTGTGACAGAACTGGTCTGCAGTGTGAAGGTGAAGGTGAGGGGGAGTCCTGTGGACCGGCGACTGGGGTGGAAAACTTCACAGAGTTAAGTGCTGATCGCTCTTTCAGCGTGCAACTGCAATCGAGTGGTGACATCAGACTCAGTAATGAGAAGACGTCCTTAATGAACAAAACACCATATTTCACTTTCTAGCACTGAACAGCTTGCATTTTTTTCAGTCATTTCAGACCGACCTTGACATCCCACGTAATGTCTCTATTATGTTCCTCTTCAGGCTGCAACAACTGATTATATCAACCATTAAGCTGTTTATTTAATTTCTGATTAATGAAATGTCAAAAATTTCTTAAATTCCCCATTGAAGGTTCTGACAGTTTCACACACCATCAGATGGCCCGTTTTGTCTGATCAGTGGTCCAAAACCCAAAGGCACTTGTTTAAAAAACAAAAGAAAACACACCAAAGCTCAATATCCTCACATCTGAGAAGCTAGAACCAGAAATTATTTGCCGGTTTTTGTTGATTACAAAACAGAAACAATTGTCAAAGACAAATAATTAATACAACTATTATTATTTACCAAAATTTTCACCCCTTGGGATGAATCTGTGCTTATCAATATTCATTTTAATCACTCAACTTTCCCTAATGAAGAACTGCAACTATGGATTATTTTAATTACTGATTAATGAATGATTGATCACTTAGATGCAACAGGTCAAGCATGGTGACACATGCCATCAACAGCACAAAATGTTTTCAGATTGTTTACCAAGTCTACAGCAGCCATAAGAGCCAAAATATTTATTTAAGGACAACAATTTAGAACATAAGCTACAACTTATGGTTGGTTTCCCAAGTGATTAATCTATTGATTTTTGTTTTTTAATTATTAACTAGCGGGTTAGTCTACAACATGTCAAAAATATTAGTGAAATAGACACATTTCTAGAGTTCAAGGTAATGTTTTCACACATATTGTGTGGTCTGACAGGTAATACCCCCACTGCAGTCAGTTCGCAATAAACTTTTTGAGGCTGAAATTAGCAACAGTTGGGCTGCTCTGCGAAATAACTGGCATCAGTCGATCACTGCGAGATGTCTCCAGTAATTTTTCTACTAATCGACCTATTTTTACAGATCTAAACCAGTAGAAACAGTGGCAGTGCTGAAGTCTCAGTACATGTTGCATAAATGTAGTAAAAGTGAATATAACCGACCGAGCTCCTCTTCATCCTTAATGTTTTTGTTGTGGCTGCACGAGAGTCCTTTTGCCTGCTCTCTTGTTGATGCTCCCCGCACTGCCCACGTTTATAAACGTGTTGTGCGTTGGTTACACCATGCCCCCCCTCCTCCTTTCCTCCCGCCTTCTTTGATCACTTTTTTTGGGGGGGGGGGGCAGTAAATCAAACGTTTAGCTTCCACAGACAGTCACGACTTCTTCCCATCAGCACCAGAGTGGAGGCGAACTAAACGCGTGGAGCCGCGAGCAACAGATGACGAGCGAAAACAAACGCGCCTCAGCTGAATGGCGCTGCAGCTCGTGCTCGCGAGCTACATGTTTGAAGGAGCTGATATGCAGATATTGTATAAAAAATAATCATAATAACAGCAGGAATATCACAGCTACGTTAGAGGACGAAAAAAACCTGAGAGGAAAGTGTACTAAGAGGATAAAATGAGCAGACTGTGTTACCTTGTTCGCAGCGGAGGAGGATTCAGACATTATCTCCCGTCAACTTCTCTCCGTCTCCTTCCACTTTTCCGTTTTGCTCTCCTCTTTACGTCCCTTTCTTTCCTATAGAAACCCACACAGCAGCGGCGGCAGCACAAGAAGAAGAGGCGGCAGTCCGACTGCTCGGCTAGTTGTTGTGGGAGAAGTTGTTTTTTTCATGTAGCCTTCTTTTTCTTCCTTATCTGCTGGCCGGGTGCGGAGCGCGGCTGTCGGTGTGAAAACTTCTTTTGTCTGCGTGTGTTTTCCCTTCATATGTCGGCAGCGTGCTGGTTAATAATCCCTTCCTGGAAGAGACCGACGGACTCTCTCTCTCTCGCTCGCTCGCCCTCTCTCTCTCTCGCTCTCTCTCGCTCTCTCTCTCTCTCTCATTGATCTGGATGTGTGTAAAACGGCGAAATGACGTGAATTCCCAGCATTGAGCCTTGCCCCCTTTTAAAGGGAAACCCGTAGCAGGAAATCGCAGCAGGTCGCGAGGCAGAAACAAAACTGCAAATAGAGAGACACACCAATGCACAGACGGACTGAGTTTAAATTAGTTTTTAAAATCAGATCTTAATGCACATGAAACACATGTCATAAAACACATTAAAATGCTTTAAAGAGACACCATGCAGTGCAAATGACAACAACAAAAGTGTGACTGACTGAAGTGCCAATGAAGAAGGCAGCCCCCACAGAATAGAGAAACTCTTCAAAGTTTAATCCTTAAATTAAACCGTATTTTATAATTATAATGACACAACTAGTTTAATATTGCATGCTAGATAAGATTCAACTGTCTTGTCATTGCACAGGGTGTAGCTACCAAGACATTAAGATGCAGTTTAGCATCCAAAAAAGCAGTAAAATGCAAAGTAATGTACAGTTGGGCATATGAACATATACAGTAAGAACACACTAAGGTACATCGTGAATAAAAATATGTGCATCATGTGGCTTAGGAACAGTGATGGCAATGAGAAAAGTAGGCCATTATTTACAAACCAAGTGCCTCAAAGTATAAAAAAGGTCATTTTAAAGTGAGTCATTGACTTCCACTCAAGAGATAACCCAGCAATAAAAAAGCACAAGCTACATAAGGAATACTATGAGAACAATGAAATTACTACTTCATGCTGTAGAGCATTTAATTAATTAAAACATATTCTTGTTGTAGTGATTCTAGAAATTGTTTTAAATTTACTCATTTTCTTATCAGTTGTCAATGTGACATCCAGGCACTATCTGAGATCTTACAGTCTGGTCCAGCTTCCCTGATGAGTAAAAGGGTCAAAGGTTATTGTGTCTAAATTTTTATGTCTGTCTACACATTATTATTAGCAAGACTATGTCTTAAGTTACAATGCAGATGTGTGAATATCTAAGAGAATAGCACACTTGCAGAAAAATTAGTAGTGTTATAAATATTTCATAATAACTGTTGCTGACTGTCTGTAATGTTAATAGTGTCACTCACTTGAATAACCTTAAAAATTAATTCTCTGAGGTTTCGCTCAGCTCTGTGAAGCATTTTAGCATCTTTTAGCTAGCTGTTTGATTTTAAGTCTTGTAACTTTACAGTCATGCCCCTTGTCAGCACTGTCATGATTTTTCTCTTGAGTAAACACCCTGTACACTACCTGCCCCGCAGCCACAAACAGGCAGAGTGATGAACTAGCTGGTAAATATAATGGAAGCAGTTGAAGAGCCAGATATTTCCATCAAGAGTTATAGAACAGCAAAGTAGAGCTAAAAGCGTAGTTGATACTATATTAATATGAGTCAGATATCAGTACTGTATTTACAGCTTGTTCTGCTGCCCCCATGTGGCTGTATAATATGTTACATCTGCTCTAATTACACAGGACACTTCATTTGAAGAAAAAAACTTTTTTTGTAGATACCACTTAATTGCACAAGTTTCCCTGCACAGAGCTTAATAAACTAGCTTAACATATGACTAGTGACAAGTTAAAGAGAAGGTTAAACAGCCTCACGTCTCTGTAAGGTGTCAGGCCACAGTGAGCCTCTGCCAGTGCTCCTTGGCACTGACTCTCCAAGTCTCTCAAACTCATTGAGGAACAATTATCATTTTTAAAAAAATATTACCTCTTTTTGTGTTTTTATGATGATTGTGGTGGATAAGGAATCTTTTAATTTTAAATTAGTCAAGTTCCCATAAGTACATGCAGTTTTCACTATTTTCCTACACACCAAACTAAACAGCAACTTCTTGTGCCCTGTATAGAAGCATCTTTCAATATAGGTCCCCAGACTGGACCCCCTTGATAACTTGGTATGCATCTGAGATGAATGAACAATAACGACGCCCCATTAATTTGTATTCAGCCAATATACCAGAGATTCACTGTCAGATTTAACAGTTTATCTGGATTCAAAGCCTCAGAGTTTCTGGTGGCAGCAGATGGTGTAGGACAAGAAAAGCAAGAAAAAAAACATGGAAAAATCACTTCCACTACGTACTGTACACTCTCCTCAGGGAGAGAGAGGCAGGAAGCAATGAGTCTGATGGGAAATGTGCTGCAAGTCAGAGAGCACATGCAGATGAGTGAAGATGAGCGATGCTGAACATTCCTCCTAATGCTACAGATGAGACCTTGTAAATGAAAAAACTCGCACATAGTATCTTATTTCATTTCATTTTATTTATTCTAAGGATTTCTTTACCATTAACCTGCAGAGCCAAAAAAAAAGGTTTTTACACTGAAGACAAATTTACAGAAGTTGATCTAAATTAAGAATAAATTTAAAAGACAAAATAATTGATTGAGTATTTGTTGCCTCTTCAGTGATACACATACTGGTGAATTGTTTTAAAAGTCACTTTCATATCATTGTATTTGGAAAGCAACAGGGTAGGTAATTTTTGGAATTTTTTTAAGCTTAATTATTCATATCCAGTTTTCTGTACATTTGAGCTGGAAAGTAGAATGACAAGTATTTTTACAATTCGGTGCTTTTTACAGTCAGAACGAAGCAACTTTTAAAGCGCTGATCATTTTGAGATCTGTGAGAATAATACTTTAAAGATATTTAAATACATTTCAATGTTTTCAGAAAAGTCTAAGGAACTACAGGGAGACACATTGTGTAACAGACAGATTGCAAAAATAACAATACAGTAAGAAAAAATTTGATAAATGTAATCTCCCACACCTTTTGTACAGATTATAGATTGCAGATTTATTTGCTGATAGTCAGACAAATTAAAAAGCACAGAGTGTTTTAGACCATGTTCGTTTTCTTTTTCAGAAACCACTGGAGCAACAAACAATGAATCAGCTGGTCTGTTCTCAGTGGCAGAATGAATCTCTTGATCTGGAGTCAGTAGGTGAGTACAACACCAAATGTTTTTTTGCACTTTCATTTCATTTTAATTCCCCTTAAAATATATTATTCAGAGTTCCTCATAATTTTTTTTTATTTCAAACTCTCAGGTCCAATTTTTATTCAAATAATATAAAATGAATATCGTAACATACTGATCACAAAATGAATTTTCGCGTTTTTGCTTCAAGCAGAGGCTTCTCAGGACTGTGTGAAGCTATAGTGATAAAACGAGGTCGCCCCCAAGCGGGGAACTGCAGCGTTACACCATGAACTCCTGACAGACTTAGGTTTCGGTTTCCAATCATCAGAAATGATACCTAATTCCCAACCCCTCTGAGCTAAGGAGAGAGTCAGCGGCAGTCGGTGTTTTGCTTGTTGGTGGAAGTAGAGACAGGCAGAGAGTCAAAAGATGGAGTTAGAAATATTAAAGATCATCTGCGCCAATCAAGGAGCAGTTGACACTGAGGATTTGATGTTTAATCTCGCTGCTGGCGATTCATCAAATGTCACGGAGATCATTAGCAACCGAGAGAAATTTGCTGTGTGTTGTCCCTTCGGACAGCCGAAGGTGGTGGCCAGGACCAGCCTGAAACTGTGCAGAGCCAAAGACTGTAACGGGTCGTGCAGGGGGCTGCATTTGTGTAAAAGCTTCCTCTTCAGCGGATCCTGTCAGTTCAGTCTGTTAAGGTAAATATATTTTTGCCTAAAGTGAGTCATAATCCTTAAACTGGTTTGAGGTAATTGGTGCTGCTGTGCCTGAGTCACAGAGGCCCGTGACTCCCTCCGTGCTTTGTTTTTAAATGACCGTTTAATGTTAAAATTTAAAGAGTCATTGTATCATATGTACAGTTATTCAGACCATGCTACGGTCACAGACTGGCTTTGGCGTTAGGGGGAAATTCAGTGTGATTGATTTTAAACTCTGACTTGTTTTAAATGTCTTGTGACACGTGGTACAATGACGTGGATCGAACAAACCTAGCATGAAGCCTCTGTAGCTTTACAGGCTAATTTAGCACCTTTTTACTCTTAAATGATTTTTTCTAAACTTCGCTGTTTATGTACTGCTCTCTGCCTTTGGGGGCAGTCTATTTTATTTTTTTCAGTCTCTGTGCTAAACTAAGCTAACTACCTGCTGCCTACAGTTACATGTTTACCATGGTGGTATCACTCTCCTCATTCATATCAGCTATAAAGCAAATATGCATGTATTCAAAACTGTTCAAACTTTGGCAATATTTGTCACATACTGTCTCTGTACTGTGTTTACTTGTCACAACACTTACAGAGTAAATATCAATATCCAAAGGTACCCTTAGTACTCTTCATTTTGCATTTAAACTCCTTTCTACAGCAGTCAGGCAATGAAAACAAGTCAAGTATTGATAGTCACCTGCATAATCATAATTCTTATGCAATGATGACCTTTAGCCTTCTCAAAGTGCTACTGTTGCAGTTAAGTGTTGTGTTAGTCAAGTCGTTAAATGGTCTGATAAGGATAAAGTCCTCTGTCAAAACACAGAAAGTCAGGATGGATAGCTTTTACTTTTTAGTGTAAATTCAACAAAAAGCACAGGAAAGCAAGTCCAGAGTTGGTACGTACATTATCTGAACAGGAAGTAAATAAGAAAAACCAAATATGAACATTGAGATGTGATGCAGTGAAAACTCTGCAAGTTGCTTGCTATAAAGAGGTGATACTAATGCCTGGGAAGTAAATGCTTTACACAAAAAAATTAAAATAGAGCTTAGTATCCTTCACAGTGTAACAGAGAAACTGATTTGCTAATCATCTCTAATCTATAACTAATGGTACAGATAGGGCATCAGTTCAGCACCAGTATCAACAGAACTGAACAGGCTATCTTGGTGAGTCACTATGATGCAGATAAATTGGTAGTATAATTGAGCAAGAAGGACAGCGATCCTATCAATTATAGATTATTTCTGGATGTGAACAGTAAATTCTATTAACATTCTGCTCTACAGAATAAAGTCAAGAAAAATTTACTTTTCCTTCAGAACACACATATTAGAGTTGAACATGCCAAGTATGGAAAGGGGGACAATTTAGACCAAATCAGGCGCTGCAGTGAAAACATAACTTTGCTCATTCATTTTTATGCGAGTAGACAGATAATACTGTTGTTGTGCGGACCACAGGTGGTCTGCAAGAAAAAAAAACATGGCAGCCCTGCAGCAGAAAGTTTGAAGCATAGTCAAGTTTGCAAAAAGGCAACCTGACCTCATGCTGTGGCTGTGGCAAATCAGCTGATCAACCAATCAGAGCTGAGCAGAGCTGGACTGTCCCTGGAAGTACAAAGATGTTTATCTGTATTTGAATCCCATGAGTTACTAAACCCAATGCTGCAACTTATTTTGTTCTTTTTCTGAGCCACTGTGCATTTAAAAATCAAACTTGTGACTGATCTATGTGTGTTGTGGTCTTTGAAAACAGGAGAGGATGTAACTTCTCCCATGACCTGGACACTGATCACAACAGGAGGCTACTGAGGGAGCATGAGATTGGGCGTTTGAGCAGAGCAGAGCTGTGCACACTGATGTTGCAGAGCGATGACAGGATTCTCCCTCCTGTAAGTCTGACTACACCGATCTAGAATAGTAAGACCTATCTCCACACTTTGTTTTAGCACTTTGCTAGCACTGAAGAAGAAAGGTCTGGTTGAATTTATTGACACTTAAATGTAGGGCTAAAAAAAAAATGCTTTATCTTGGACAGAGCTGTGCCCAAGATGCAGCAAAATATTGTCAGGGTAGGACTTCTTTTTGTGGAATTATACATGTGGGGAAGGCAGTCAAAGTCCCAATACCTTACTCTTGGTTTCTGGTGAAGTCCTGACATTTAAATGGCTAAATCCCTGCAAAAGAGCCAAGAGCCCACCTTGTTGCATTATCCAAATCTTCATTAGAACTGTCCATTTTCAGTGTTCAGGTTGCTAGTTCGGATGTTGTTGATATTGTTTCACACAGCGACAGGAATTTGAATGGTAATCCACTGATAGCCAAAGAGGAGGAGAATTGGCAGGCTTATTACAGCAGTCCACAACCTGTGAGTCAGACTGACTGCATAGTGCAAGATAGTAACCATAGATTCAAAAAGCTCTCACAAGTTTTGCATGTGTTAATCTCTTTATTCTTAATAAACTAATTATTTTGTATGATATGCAACAATATAGTTAAGATGTGTTCAGGGTTAGAGACAAAGAGACACATAGTAAGGGTTAAGGAGAGATCATGGTTTGGGCCAAAACAATCAGTCATGCAAGTTTTTATGGGTTATATGTTAGCATCCAGACATGATCATCAGATGCATTAAGGAGAGTTTTTTAAAATCAGATCTTTTTGAAGAGTCACAGAGTGTATCAGAACTAAATCTGGTGGAAATACAAATTTCATCTGAATTGAGTTTTTTAATTATCACAATGTGCGTGTTTTCTGAGACAATAAATGAGAATGTCTGTTATTTTCTCATCTATTCTCATTTTTTTGCATCTTGCTGTGCTTAACTGTAACCACCTTTTCCTCCTTCACCAGATATGTTATGATTACAACAATGGTGACGGAGAGTTTGGCAACTGCCAGGATGGTTTTGCTTGCAAAAGACTACATATCTGTGAGAGGTATGTGAGCCGCGACTGCAGCTGCTTCAGGAATCATGATTTTAGCGCTCCTCAACCATCAAAAAGCCTGCGTGAGAGAGGTGTGCCTGATGACTTTGTTCAATCCTTAAGGCCAGTTTA
>JAPZDY010000015.1:4952244-4965658 GCA_029783645.1 Ctenochaetus hawaiiensis | reverse complement strand
TGCTTGCAAAAGACTGCATATCTGTGAGAGGTACGTGAGCCGCGACTGCAGCTGCTTCAGGAATCATGATTTTAGCGCTCCTCAACCATCAAGAAGCCTGCGTGAGAGAGGTGTGCCTGATGACTTTGTTCAATCCTTAAGGCCAGTTTATGCAAATATACAGGCGTTGAAGTACCACGACAGAAGTGGTGATAAAGGCAACAAGAACAACAGAGGCAATAGGGGCAACAGAGGCAATAGGGGCAACAGAGGCAGTAGGGGAAACAGAGGAAACCAGGACTACGATCAACGTCTGAAAGCAGCCAGTTCCACCGGTGACATCCTTGGTGCAATCAGTGTCATCGATTCATACGATGGTGATGGATCGAACAGTTTCAAGTCCTCCACCAGTGACATCTCTGCTGCTGCCTACGACACTGATACCAGCAGCGAAGACGGTCACAACAGAACACAAACAACTTCCAGAGGGAGAGGTGGCAGCCGGGGTAATCGTGGTAGCCGTGGCCATCGAGGCAACCGTGGCAATAGGGGCAACATGGGCAACAAGGGCAATAATCAACAGCCGCTAACAGCCAGTTCCACTAGTGACATCTCTGCTGCTGTCAGCGACAATGCAAAGGGTGATAATGGACAAAGCAGAAGAGAAAGGCAAAAGTTTTTCAAAGGTATCACTAGCTGCAAAAGACTTCAAACTGCTTTATAATGGTTTTCCATTGAATATGAAAAAAAACAAAAAACAAAAACAACTTTTGCTTTTTTTTCCCCTTAGATAAAACTGAGATATGCATGTACTTCATCAAAGGTTACTGTAAACATGAGGGTGAGTAGCATTACTAACACTCATACTTACGGTTATTTTGTAAACATGAGAGTGAAGATTGCGTCAGTTTGATTTGGTGACATTAAAACTTGTCCTCAGAGCGATGTTTCAAAGCTCATGATAAGATGCCGTACAGATGGGAGATCAGAGCGGGTGATAAGTGGACCCCCCTGCCTGATAATGAGACAATTGAGAAGGACTACTGTGATCCTAAGAACAGTTACAGGTACTCTCCACTGACCTTCATTACCATTGTTGTTCTGCAGTTTATGGAAAATGTTGCACTAAAACTACAACCCTGTTTCCCAAAATGTTAGAATGCTGTGTAAAATGTCAACAGAAGCAAAACATTAAATCCCCATATTTACTTGAAAAATAGCACAATTATAAAACATGTCAAATGGTGAAATATAGAATTTTTTTCTCTCTCTTTTTAACAAAAATGTATGCCCAATTTAAATTTGATGCCAGTAACGGGTTTCAAAAGAGTTGAGATTGGCAAAAAATCACTGAAAAATTTTCGAAATGCCAAAAAAAAAGCATCTGGTTGAACATCTCACAGTAATTGTGCTCACTCTCAGCAGGTTAGTGACATGGTTGGGTATAAAAATAGCATCTCAGAGAGGCTGAGCATTTCTAAAATAAAGATGGTGAGGGATTCAACACTGCACTGGCAAGTAGTGAAACAATTTAAGTAAATTTGCAAAGAATGTGGGGATTTTAATTCCTTTAGTAAATAATGTCATTAAAAGATTCAGAGAAGAAGAAGTTGTCTCTGGCCGTAGAGACAATGCCAAAAACCATTTATGGATGGCCGTGACCTTCAGACAGCACAGCATTAAAAACAAACATGCTTCTGAAGTGGATATCAGCCCCTGGGCTCAGGGACACTTGGCCATGAATAAGTTGTTTATGACTTAGAAACACTTGCTTAAGGTTCATGCTTCAGCAAACTAATATGTTGGTGTAACTCAATAGTTTGCTAGCTATTAGAGAAATGAATGGAATAGCATAAGTTTAATAGTTACTCTTTTTGCTGTCTTTAGCAGCTGCAGCAGCCCACCTGTGTATTTTGACACGATGACCTGTGGACCGAACAAAGTACGTCGACTCTCCACCATTAACTCCCTGACTGAACCAAACTTCATCCTCACCACTAAGTGGATCTGGTACTGGGAGGATGAGTTTGGAAAGTGGAACATGTTTGCTTCAGCTGTGAGTAACTGGAGTCTGAGACTTTTTTTACTTAGTTTTAATGCTGGTTATGTGGACATGAGGATTATCTTGGGAATTTTCATCAGGTGCTATAGTAGTCTTGACCTTCACACACAAATATAACCAATTTCTTGTATTCTATCAAAGGCTGATTGATTGATAGGTTGATATTCTCATGAAAAAAAAACATGAATCCACTGACCATTAGTGATGTGAAAGGGGTCACTTGCTAAGATCAACCTACAGAGAATTATTACTTATTTACCTCAATACCTCTCAGCATTTTAGCTTTTTTTACCTTGTAGCTTTGGTTCTACTAACCCCCGTCTGCTGTCGATAGCTTGACACTTACCATACAGATATGAGTAGTGATGATAACCTCTTAAGCTAAGCAAGAAAACAAATAAAGTTCCCTAAATTGGGAACTTTTTCTTTAAAAATACTAATGTTGCCCTAACCATTTGTTTAAGTCAGCTATGTTGTTAACAGTTGTTTGAAAGAAAATTCTACTTTTTTCCAGTTTGTGTAGGCAATAACAGTTTTGTATACCATACCAGCTGGCCTCTGATTGGCTGCCGACTATTTTGAGGTAAAAACAGACTTTTCCGGCTTGTGTTTCAGGATGGCGGACACAGACAAGCAGACATGAACAACTCCAAACTGGAGCAGAAGTTTCTGGAAAATGACAAAGATGAAGTGGAGTTCAAGGCTGGTTCTCAGTCATATTCACTCAGTTTCCAGGGTAAACAGAGATTATGTAATTGCGCTTTGTGTTTACAGTTTGTTTTGCTTTTTAAAAGATAAAAGCAATGTTACAACCCTGTTTCTTTTGTCTTTTTCAGATATGGTACAAACAAACAAGCAGTATGGCACTAAGAGGCTTGTGAAAAGACGTCCCCTGTTTGTTTCCGAGGCTCATGTGCAAGCAGTGAGAGAGAGGTATGGCATCCCAAATATATTGTTCCAACTTCAGTTTTCCACCTAAAAAAACTAAAACTACTTCACAATAAAACTGACACTAAGCCTTGTTTGCTTTCTGACCACAGAAAGCCTTTAAGTTACAAAACACATGCTGCTGTACTGGACCACTCGGACAAGACACAGATCCCCTCAACAGGATACAGGGTATTGTAAATACACCACACCTTCAAAATGCACGATAAACGTAGATCTTTCTCGAAGTCTCTGCTATTACAGTTCATGTTCATGCCTAAGCTTAGAATTTAGGTGAAAGTGAATCCTTACAAATATTTTATTTCCTTGTTTTGGAGCATTTTTATTACTCCTATGGCCATAAACACAATCCAAAATACATGGTCATTCAACTATCGATTGTGTGGATTAGAATATGATATGACAGTGCTTCACTTAAACATTTTTTAAGCGAAGCACTGTAACACATAACACATTTTTTTGCTAACCGAAGTGGCCAAAACATTAGTTATTGCAGGTAATTGTATTTCAAAGTGTTTAGAAAAAATTTTTTTTGCAATGAATGAATTTTTTCTTATCTCTTTGCTCTGTGTTTTCTAGAGAGTTCCTCTTCAGCGCTCCTCAGATGAATTTAAGGGGATTGAAGCTCTTTTCTGTAAAACCATGAGAGGTTTTGACATCGTCACAATTGAAAGGATTCACAACAAAGCCCTTTGGGAAGTGTTTCAGTTGTACGTATTTGATTTTCATGTGTTTGGTCAAGTGACTTATCATCATAGCATCTATTCGTTTGAGTTGTTTTGTGTTTAATATCTTTTAGGTAGGTTATCACTTTGTCGACTCAGATAATAGTATGGTTATTAAAATGAAACTATTTAAGTTCCTTAAGAAGAAATATTCTTCCTCTTAAAGATGAAAAGTTCAGCATATGAGCAGTTGAATGCACCATGGCTCAGAGGTTAGACCACTGCCGCAAGGAGCTCATGGTGGCTAATGTTAGAAAGGTTTACTGATTCAATACACTTTTGTGACTTTGATAGTTGCTATTAAATGTGCTTGATGTGCATTGCACATTAGGTCACTGTTTATTGTTCCCAATACCTGTTACTTCCTGTTCAATGTGCCTAATGTGCAATGCACATATGCACCTCAGGATGAGGTTGTATTTTACAATAAAACTCTAAGAAATTTGTGTATCTTAACAGGAAGCTCAGCTTGTTGCTTTTAATTAAAGCCAAACACAGTCATTGTTTGTTCCTGTACAACTTTTTTGAATCAAAGTTTCAATTCAAATGCCCTATTGGCATTAACCATAACATGATGTTGCTGAAGCGGTTTTACTTCATATATACACCTGTGATGTTTTTAAACTCTTTTAAAAGACCCCTGTCTGTGCTCATTTCCGTCTCCTGTGGCCCCTGTCTCTCTGATCTGTGTCTGTGCCTTACTGTCTCTGTCACTGTGACTCACCTTTCTCTCAGGTGGACCTGGACCTTGTGTGTGCGTAATGTCTGTTTGCCACTTTCACTTTTTCTCTCTGTCTTACTAAAACACAGAGCTTGTTGACGATGAATCTGAGAAGTAAAGTTTTAGATACATACTCCGTTTTCAAAATAGTACCAGTGTGTGCACAAAGTGTTTTTAGTGAAACTTTCTAGTTTCTTATTGTTGTACAGTCTTGCAGCAGCCGCTGCTAAGCCACTCATAGTGTCTCACTATATGTCTGCTGGGTTTGAGTTTCCTGATTTCTTTTGTTAAATAAAGGCAGAAAACTCTGATGAAGAACAACAACGGTGGGCTCAGTGTGAGAGAAGAAAAGCTTTTTCGTGGCACTGACAACAAATACGTGGACATCATCTGCCGCTCCAATTTCGACTGGAAAATCTATGGAACTCATGGAATGGCTTATGGCAAAGGTGAGCTAAAGCATTATTCATACTCAGTGACTGATAGATTTCATATTAACAGATATACAGGTGTCGTGTTCAGTTAAAGTAAATTTACTCTGAGAGCCTAGGACTTCAGAATCCATCTTAAAGTCTTACACTAAATGCACGTACAAGTTTAATTCAAAGTGGAAATGCTAAATTTACTTGTTTAAGCCTGTAGGACACGTATTTCTAACTATTCTCTGACACTTTATAGACTAAACACAGCGCAACAGCTCTTAGCATCTTGACACATACATTGTTATGACAATGTATGTGTCATCTAAAAATGTTAATTTTCCTTCTGTGTCCAAACCCAGGTAGTTACTTTGCACGTGATGCGAAATACTCCCACTCCTACACCAGTGACTCTGATGTCAAATCCATGTTTCTTTCACGGCTGCTGGTGGGAGATTACACCAAAGGTTCCCCCGACTACCGCCGGGCTCCTTCTAAAGACGGCGGGAACATAAACTTCTTTGACAGCTGCGTAGACGATGTTATTTACCCTTCCATTTTTGTTGTGTTTGAGAAAGACCAGATTTACCCCGAGTACCTGCTGCAGTACAAGACCGCTGAAACCAATACCGACTCTGAAAGGGATTTTTGATTTTGAACCAATACCAACTAATGTGAACAACAAAGCGAGTACCAACACTGAGATTAGCTCCCAAACAAGCAAATAGATTTATCCGCTCAGCACATCTTCATACCAACCTAACACATTAGTTTATCCATCAAGTGCAGCCTTATTACCAACTCAAGGCATTAACTGATAAATCCAGCACAGCCTCTAACCCACACAATTTTCTCCAACTTCTTTACCAATCATAGGAAAAGATAGAAATACATAATTTCTGTTTGTATCATGTAATAATTTATATAATATAATTTATAAAATCTAACAGTCCACTTATGACTCCATGAGTCTGATGTTTTTGTCTGCCAATAATGTCTCTGGTAAAGCAGATGCTTAAGGCACTAAAAAAAAAAGGTTCTTGTAAAACTTTTGCAAACATTATGGTTAATTTACTAAGTCTCTTTGTTTCCATGGCTCTTAATCACACATTGCTTTAAAATGTAAGTTAATTTTTACCCCAGTTTACGATTTTACAGGAAATTTTTATGGTTTCTTCTCGGATTTTTTGTAAATGGAAATATGCTTTAAAAAAGGAGGATGGTAATGCACCATCGAGGTGGGCTCATGGACATTTACATAATTGCATGCAAACTTTGCTCAGAATATGTAATACATCGGAATGCAATTTAACTACTTATATCCATGGTCATAATAAAGAATTTGCCATTGTTAGGTAATATTAGATTTATAGCCTTTATTACAATTTTACAGAATAAATTGAACTTTAGAGTACCACATCTGAAGGTACAATAGGAGTAAAACAAAAATAGACAAGGTATGTTCAAATTAGAAATGGCAACATTAAGAAGAAAAAAACACTTTGGACAAAAAGACGACGGGCGATGTCATGAAAAGATAAGAAAGGTGGCCGTAGAGTAATAATGCAGTGATAGAAAATAAATATTTATATTGCGGTACGAGAAGCTGATAAAATAACTGCTAACCCAGTAGAGAGTGCCAAACTTGTGTTGGCATTCAGAGTAAAAGAATTAATATGAATAGCTTAATTTACAAAATGTAAACAAGGTTTTGCAATGTGCATGGGTCTTGTTTCTTGTTTCAAAACATTTGTAGGGTTGCCTGTTATTGAGTCTTTCGCTTGCTTAACACTGATATTCCACTGTATTGTACTGTATTGTTTGCAAATATTTTGATTTTGTGCATTAAAATTACATATTTTAATGATCTGAAGCTGTATTTTGTTTTCTTGTTCATATTTACATGTCACACTACATATTAGGCTTCAAATCAGCCCCCAAACGCATATACATATACAAAAAGTATATGTATAGATAAACTAGCAGCAGCTTCCTGTTGCATTCTGAAAAACTGCAGTTTGACCGGATAATGTTTGCATTGTTAGATGGGGTTATTTTAAACCTGGGCACTCTGACTTTTTTAATAAATAAATTCATTTTCTTAACATTACAACCAGGCTGCAAACATGATGATTTCTACTGAGGTTCTTCTAAGTTTCGACATTGTTTTTAGGGCTCCTGTAATGTTTCAGGCTCCTTGGTGATTGATTCTCTTTTTGTGTCAGCCTCGAGTGGCCATTTATAGAACTACAGCTTTTGGCACTCTTGCTTGAAATGATGAACCCAAAGAGAATCATCACTGACTCTGCATTTACCCCCAATGTCAGCTTCTGTTAGCTTGTTTTGGTTTTGCCTTTTAAATTATAAAACATTTTTAATGCCAAGGATTACTCTTTTTAGGACTTTTGTGGCTCTGAAGTGTTCAGTCAACAAGCTCTGACTGACTGTATAGCACACTATCTGGTCAGCACCAAATGTCAGACAAAGTAAACCAGCAAAGCATTTAGCAGCTAACGAGTCAGAAATTTACCTAGAGAGTTGATAGAGACCAAAAACAGCTTAAGGAAGGGTGACTATTAAACTTACATTGCTAAGATGTTCAATAAAAATAATTCAGATACATGCTAAAGCTGCTCTCTATCATCTAGATATTCAAATAAAAAACAAAATCTGAAGTTTAGCTAGCTGGTGAACTCCTCCTCATTTCAGAAAACACACCCATGTAAAAGCATTTAAATGAATAGAATAAAAAATCAGGAACCTGATTTGATAAATGTCATAAAATCAATTATAATACTGATAACCAAACTAATATGAGATGATTCACCTTTGCTGGTGGATACGTAAAGGTTGATGGTGAGGGACTAAGAGGCTTGAGGATTTTATCCAAAGGGATCTGTGCTGTATAATAGATGAACATTAGTACCCTTTGGTTAAAAAATTATGCACACTTTTTTTCAGTGCAGAAAATACCAACAGCTTCAACGATACAGTAAATTACAAAGAGACAATTCCCAGGGAGAAAACAGATTTAGCTGTCACTAACACTGTGTATCCATTTCTCCGCCCTTGTGCTTCATTATGCGTTTGCTACCCATTAAGATAGAGCTGTCCTATGGGAAATGCAGCTGTGCCCTGCAGGATGCAACATCCCACCCAGTGACAGTAAATATCCACTGACATTAACCAGCCGTAGCAGCTACTTCCTGTCTGATGTGTGCCCGTGGCGGCTGCTGTGTCTCTTCCTGGTAGACAGAGCAGATCCTTCAGAGTTGGCTGCATGGAGCTTCCAGGCCTCAGCACATCAGAAAATCTGTTTTTTTCTGCATTTCAATTGCTTATGAATTAAATATGATTCCTCCCCTTTTGTTTGTGTGCACCCCTCCTGGTGTTTTTGGTGTGTGTGTGTTTCTGCTGAGTCATGGTGATTTTCTTCCAGAAGAATGCTAGAGCGGCAAAATCCTGCTGTGAGTGGAAGTGAGTCAGATCTTTGTTTGGATGATGGCAGGAGAAGTTTTTTGTTGAGTTTCTGGAATGTTACTTAAACATTCTGTGGATGCAAATTTTTTTATTGTGCAACTATTCACCAGTCAGGAATGACAAAACATTATAATGATTCATAACTACCCACACTATAATATTTATATTTTATTTTTTCATAGTTTTTCTTTTCTACTATAACTTCTACTTCAGCTGACATACACTTATTCTAATAATAAAAAGTGATATTATAATAAAACTTTCCTGCCTTAATGTCATATGGATAAAACTTCTGCTGTGAAACAGAGGTTTCCAATCTTACATGGCTGTACCCACATCTAAGTTTCAAAGTTTTTCATTTTTCTGCAGCTGCTGTATGAGTATGTGTGTTGATGTGATTTTATGACATCATCTCCACTGCACCTTGGGGTGCAGCCTGTGTCTCAGTTCTTACCTCTTTTTTAACACATAGCCTACATGCACAGTTTGTTACGTCATGTATCATAGCCGAAATGCCCTAAGAGAGGACTGAAGCTAAAATGATGCAGCCACTGACAAAAAGTGATTTTGACTCAGGTTTATCTATTTGTCTTTAAATATCCATCTCCATATCTGATGAAGGTTTACACTATCTTTACATCTATAACCACTTATCCTTTGAAGGATTGTTGACCTTCTGGAAATCCAGCTAATATTATGTGAGGGACAGGTAAACCCTGAACATGTGGTCTGCTCATCACAGGGCACTGTTACATTAAAAATGGAATTAATTAGTTGCCATTGCAGCATCTGTGAATGTGCTGTGCGCCTCCAGAGGGCCGGAAGCTGGACCACAGCTTCTCATTAAAGTTTAATTAGCTCCAACACAACACAGGATATGTACATGAATTCACACAATGAAAAGTTTTCTTAATCCAGCTTTAAGCCTCTGATTCTGTTGTCTTCTATGTTGACTGGAGACTGTCGATGATTATTAATTAGACACCCACTAGATGTCTGAAATGAAACACATGACCAAAAAAAAAAGCTAGCAAAAAAAACAACAACAAATAACAAACTAAACAGTT
Source organism: Ctenochaetus hawaiiensis (assembly GCA_029783645.1). NCBI lineage: Eukaryota > Metazoa > Chordata > Actinopteri > Acanthuriformes > Acanthuridae > Ctenochaetus > Ctenochaetus hawaiiensis. Next base: position 4,956,257 of record JAPZDY010000015.1, on the reverse strand, counting down.
TTGTCATCAGTCTGCAGTTTGAAGACAGGCGCTTTTGACCCCACAGAGACACTCTTTCAGATCCACAAACACTCAGAAACAACTCAGTGGTGCCATGGCTACAGACTGTAGGTGAAAAGAGATTAATGATGTTGTTATTACACTCTGTTACATCAGTGACAGCTGTGGGTCGACATATTCTGCTGTGCCATACTGTTGTCATGAAATATTTACCTCTGCTGACAAGTCTGGCAAATATCTAATTCAATAATTTTAACCTTCAAGTAATCAGTCATGTCTGGTTCTTTATTTTTTTTTACACAGTATGGTTATTGTGGTATTCTTGTTTTATTCACAATAAAAAACACAGACACTTGCACTGTCATATATTAGCCTACAAAGTAACTTAATTCTCAAAAAATTCAAATACATTAATTTACTGAAATATATTTATATATAATTTTAGAAGTGTAACTGTATTTTCTGTATATGATATTAAGAACTATTCAATATATGTTTATTATTATTTTTTATGAAATAATCAAATCATAAAACAAAATATAACATGAAACATTAGATTATTTCTTTATTTCTTTATTTATTTTTTATATTTCCTGCTCCACTTTTTAATTTCCTTTTGCTTTAGTGAGACGTACACCCTCAATTTTCCTGTCAGCCAATAAGCTCCATGGACCGACTGCGGTAATGAATCCACTACACCCCTCACGTTCCCGGCATGCATTGTGAAGAGAGAGAGAGAGAGAGAGAGAGAGAGAGAGAGAGAGAGAGAGACGTGGGGGGGCTTGGCTGGGAGGCTGAGGAGGACCGTGGACCTGAGCGCAGTAGAAGAAGAAGCAGCATCACAAGAAGAAGAAGAAAAAGAAGGTTCATCAGCCTACACTTGCTCCCCACTGAGAACCGCTCAGGTAAAATTTCAAATATGTGCGTATTTATTGTCAGCATCGTTCCCACGTTTCGCTTCCAGCCTTTGCCTCCGCGTGAGGGGGTTACCTGCTGCTGGCTGCGCTTGAGGAGAAATAAGCAGATTGACACAATGAAGATCATCCTTTCCGTATTATTATTAGTATGATTATTGCTCAGATAAGACGGGGCTTGGTGTTTTAGCGCAGTGTCTTGCCTTGGCAGGCTGATCTGAATGGTTTGACAGCCTGGTGATGTACAGCAGCAGGTTTGTGCAGGGATTCCCTCAGCCATGTCTCTGCAGCCCAGTCACTCCTCCGCTGAGCGTTTCATCAGGGGAGGGAGGTGGGGAAGGTGGGGGTGTCCATTTCATGATTGTAACCGAGGGACACGGAGGATTATTAGGTCAATTTACTCGCATTTTGAGGTGTGGGCCTCCTATTAGGAAATATCTCACTGATAAATAAAAACACTTATTTGTTTTACGCCAAAAAAAAAAAAAAAAAATCTGAACTCAGCCTGTGCACCTTGCCTGAAACAACAGGCAGTTTATTTTCTTTATTTAATATCTTTGTTTAATAATCAGAACTACCCATTTTGACAACTCATTTAAATAATAACCCTACAAAAAAAGTTTGTGACTGTCATTAAAGCCCACAAGAATTTTTTTCTTTTTTTGTGCATCAAGCTAGCCGACGTCAACACATCTCGCAGATATTAAACAACATTAGAATTCATTTTGAGACATGTTTCTGGCCACCTGGTAAATGTAAGTTAATATTTATCTAATTAATGCTCTGTTTTTGCTGTTAAGCATATTTTAAAGAAAATATTTGACTCTTCTGCTGCAAAAAGCTTCATTATTTTCGTTAGCTAGCAGCTTGCTTTGTTTGCAGTCAGGTGCATAGCAGGTAGCTTTTTGTGAATTTTATAGCTTTTTCGCCAAGAGAAGCCAGGCCTACCTATGGCTGCCAAACTCAAAGCTGCTGAGAGTGATAATAAAGCAAAATGTTTATTCTGTGAATGAAAAACGAAAAAAAAACTAGCTTAACAATGCTAAAACTCACAACTGGAGTTTCCGGGAGCTTCTGCATCTGGTGACCCAGGTGAGTTTTACATTTTGAGCTAACATACTTCTTTTACATCAAAGTATGTATGCAATTCATGAGATAACTCAAAAATACTGATTACTGATACTTAAAGAATATTTTAGTGTGCACAATCGCCACCTAAACACACTATATGTCATTTATGTTTGAAGATGTATAGCCATGTTAGTTGACTTCCTTACTCACTCTCTGACTCTGATTATTAGCAACAGGCAACCAAATAAAACACATCGTTACCTTGAACAGGATTTTGTATTTTTCTGGGTTTGGCTTTAGCTCATAAATGACTCCACTTTCATATACAATGGATGCCGCGCTATAGCTCAGCTCTGAATATGACACTATACTGTCAAATAAACACCATGCAATATTTATCAGGCAATCAGGAGGCAGACACAAGTGTTCCCTCCATAACCAGTTATCTATTTGTCTACCAACAGATGCTCCTCAGCATGAAAGGCTGCCTGCAGCCACTAATGATCCCCTTTCTTCTGGCGAAATGATAAATTGCAAAATAGCAGTGACCTTTTTGTCCTTAATTAGCTGGTTCAATGCCTCTCAGTGTGTACCAGACTTTATGGAGAAAAGTGTCCAGTTATTGATTGAAGGAAACTTTGATGTAGAGACACATTGTAGTAATGTGGGGGCTGGTTTGTTCTGAATGGAGCTTTGAATCAGTATGCTGCTGATACTGCTTAAATGGAAATGATTCAGCCTTTTTAGTCACAACTAAGATATGAATGAATGATGTGTTGTATTAGGTAGGGCTGTAGTTTTATTTTGTAGTGCTGACTAGTTGTTGTTTGCATTTTTTTAATTCTTAGATTCTTGCATGAGGACAATAAAACATATGTTCGGAACAGCTTGTGCTCTTGTCTAGTTTGTGGAGCTTTAGTCCAGTGAAATCTCTGATTATTTGGCTCAGCCACCAAACGATGTCCAGGTCTTCCCTGAGCCAAGAGAAGTGTTGCTTTCATCCTGAAGGTTTCTGACATTAGCTTTGAGTGAACCTGTCTAATCTCCGGAGCAGTCCAGCATGTGTAGAAAGAATAAAAGACCTGAGTTTGGTTTAACCTCCTGCGTCATCGCCTCTTTGTCTGGGAGTAGAAACTAATGTGGCGTCTGCAGTGAGAAGGGCGGTGAGGTCACTGCGTGGTGACTCGGCAGTGACTCCTCACCTCACCAGCTTGTCGCTGCTGCTGCTGCTGCTGCTGCAGACACTTACAGTGAGCTGAGACTGTGATGTCGCTGAGCACATTCACCCACTGCAGTTGTCAAGGTTCACAGTTCAGGGATGGCTTTCTAATTCATGCTGGGTGGTTTTGCTAGTACAGAAAGCAACAAGATTCTCTGATTAGGTTTCAATCGACGCCCTTTTTTATTTTTATGTAGATCTGCTTGTGGTTAAATTTTTATGTCCCTATTATCTGATTATGTCTTGTCTGGTTGTGTTTCTTCCATTTGAAAAGGCCTGTAAAGTTTGTCTAAAATAGTGGCAGTGCACAAAGAGCATTTCACAGCATGTTTGCATCTTCAAGCACTGAAGTCAACAGCCTATGCCTAATAGTGTCGCACAAGCTGGCATTTTACAAGTTTTGCAATGGCTGATTAAAAAAGGCAGCAGGCTTCCACACAACCTCCCACAACATCTCAGCGCCATCACTTCTATAGACGTCTTGCCACTGCACAGGCGAAAACATGAAGAACATGAAGTTTAAAATTTTAGCTTTGATTTCAAACCAGTAACAAGAATTTACAAATTGCAAGATGTTGTTCTATGTGCATAGTCTACCTTACAGAATTTAATCAGACTGGGATTCAGTGATTAAGTTTAGTGTGTCATGATACTCTGTTTTGTTTAAAGGTTTTGTGTGAAGTTTTATGCTACGGCCACACCGGACGCGAATTCGCCTGGACGTGCGTCGAAATTACATACAAAGTCAATGCAAACACGCGTCTTGACGCAAATTCGCCCCGGGCGGCGCGTTGGACGCGTTTGGCGCA
>JAPZDY010000015.1:4937287-4947792 GCA_029783645.1 Ctenochaetus hawaiiensis | reverse complement strand
TCTCATCAAGAAATTACATTCAAGTGTTTACATTTTGTGTTTCCTTTAGTTGAAAGCGCATATTAGTCATTATTGCATATTTCGACAAAAAAGCTTGGAAACAAGAACTCAGAGTTTACAAAGAGGATGGAATGGAGCTTGTGCAAGTCTCTCTATAATTTATCAACTAAATAGTCGACAGTTCTGACAGGTTCTGGTGTTAAATTCACAGTACAGCCATTGAGAATACAGTATGTGATAGTTTTGACAGATTCACAATCAGGGTACAAAACATGAAGAGTGAAACATGAAACCAATTTGAGACCAGCAAGAAAGAAGAGCTTGCTCTTTCAAGCTGCATCTTCATCAATTACAAGAGTTTTAAATATAAAATGAGAAGTACAAACACTTCAAGAACACTCTGTACACCAAAAGGGGTCCTAAAGTCTGCTGTGGTATTATCATTTCTGTTCCCCGTCATTACAGAGCGAAGCCTGTGATTACTGCTGAGTCAAAGTTCTGTTTGCTACTAGGGTTTAAAGACTTCTGTGATACTTCCTTTATACACTTCTTAGTGTAACACACACCAACCTCCATTATGGGTTTCAATAACAGTGGACTGCAGTCTGTAAATACTGAGCATCAAGTATCAGTTGACATTCATACTTTTAATAGATGGCCTCTGACTCTTACCACAAAAGGATTATTGAAAGACCATAAATATGTGGATAACTGGAGGTGTTATATTTGTCCTCTTGCCATTTGTTTGTTTTCTTCTGCTACTTGCTGTTTCTAAAGACTCTTATCACTTATGTTTGCCCCCAGGTCAGCAGTAACAAAGAACTGGGTTCCTGTTTTTAATCCAAGTGTGGATATCAGTGGCAAAGCCTTTAAGGATTTTACAGGGTCAGATGTGCTAAAGCAGAGCGAGAAGGCAGCTTAAAGGATGCTGAGAAAGAAGGGAATGTGCCAGTGGTGTAAAGATAGTTCTTTTCAGCATTTAAGCAGCCAGCTCCTTATCCATACAATGGGATCAAGTCGTTATGAAGAGGGCTCGGCTGGCAATCCGTGGCCCTGTGACCATAATTGCCTAGACTGGTTATTTGTCTTTATTCTGTCCATTTTCTAGCAATTTTCTATAATTTAACTTAATCCCTGCTAGCTGTGCTCTATAAGAGCTTTGTGGAAGGTGACACATAAGCATAATTTCCAGGCGGGAAACCCCTTCACTCTGTGATAGGATAGACTCTTTAGCAGCTGCAGGGCAAATTACTTCTCCCATTTTGGTGTTTTTCCTCAAAACAACAAGCATCTGCTTTGCTGCAAAGCTGCAAGGCAAAACACTGAATCCCCAGTACTCACATAATAAAAGATTTCTTGTAATATGTTATTTTTTTGCCTTCAACAAAAACCATATGAAGATCCAGACCCACAATGAATTAATTCCTACTAGAGACGTAAATGCGTATCATCATTCCTTTTATCATAGAGCTGGATTGTTGTTGAAAATTAGTCTGTTAAATAAATGAGTTACACTATTACAATGCTGACTTGCTCCATTAATGATTACAAGCTTGTTGTAGCACTAAAGTTGTATTAATCTATTGAGAATAGTTCCCAAGTAATGCACTGTTTTCTCTTGTTCTAGACATAATTGCTAAAACTGACAGAGATTGGCTGTATAGAAAATTATTGAGCCTTTTTCTGTGATTAAAACAATATATAATACCATATTTGTTTATAAACGGCCAATTTTAGAAGTTAGCCATGGATTGAATGACATTGTGCAACGTTAAAAAGGATAATTTGTAGTCACAAACCCTTAGAGAATTATTACCATTCTGCAATTTTTTGTAGCTCTACAGAGCAACTTATTGTTTTGGTTGTGTTTGAAACTTTATGGTTTTGATTCACTGTCACTGTTTTCAGCTGTTTACACCAAATAAGCTACTACTAGAGCAAAAAAAAAAAAAAAAAAAAAGCAACTAGCTAGCAAACATATGGAGCATTTAGCTGCTAATGAGGCAGATACTTGCCTCAGGATATGGTGAAGACCAAAACAGTGCTAAATGAAGAGTATACAAGTATAAATTCATCAGATGGATAAAAACAGATGGTTGCCTGTTGTGTAAATATGCATTTTAGTCAACAACATTATAGGGTTAAAATGCACTAAGCTGCAAGTTTATTAGGAACATGTAGCTAAAACTAATGTAATTTAATGCAAGAGTCCTGCAATAAATCCTACGTTTATTAAAGTTTGATCGTTCAGTTTTTGCTGAAACAGTTTAAGAGACGTGTTGATTAAAGGCTTTGGGCTTTTGGAGGCTGTAGTTTGTGGTGCTGTTGAATTGAAATGAATTATACTGCAAGGCCATTCTCATATTTTGCTTACAGATGCTCAGGCAGAAGCTACAACTTTCACTCTCCGTAAAGAGCGCCTGATGGTGATCGTCTGACTACATTAACTTGTCAAGATGAAACATTTGCCCTAAATCCTTTTCCTCCTGCTGTGGGCTCATATGATCCTCCTCCCCCTTTAACTACAAGAACACTGCCGCAAACACCGGGCACATCCGCCTGAGACATGAAGCCTCAATAAGAAATGCACTTTCATCTCACCCAAGCTCCATTTACTATGAGAGCGGCCTAATTTTAATCAGGTTTAAGGGTTTCTTTTTCCCCTCTGCTAGCGTGCTTGCTTCGTTGCTGTTTGATAGCTAATCTGTTTGAGTGTGTCTTCTCTGCCACGCTGGGTTTCATGTGTTATATAACTGCTTCCTTTCTCCCGGTGGGCTCTATCAGCTTTGCAAAGAAATGAGCTGTGAATCAGTGCTCCAACTTTGCATCATCACTGCTGTGTCACTGAATTATTTGCCAGCGGTTTCTGTCCCATCCTGCATGGGGAACATAATCTTATGCAAATCAGATTTAACAGATCCATAATTAGCTGTACCATCTAGCACATGCTCTCAAAATAACAGTATATAAGTGTTGGTTTGACACCTTGACACTTGCAAATAACAACAACCCAACTCTGACATTTGCTAATTAGTGTGAACATCAGAATGCAGAAAAGCTTCACATGTTTTACAGTTTCCATCTGAGCTGAATCTGAACTGATTAATGCCTCAAAATCTAATCCTGAGGAAAACCTGCATGTACTTACATATTACTATCTAGTAAAGTTGAGTATAAGGAATGTTTATTAAACAGTTCCCAAGTAAATATTTTTCAAAAAAAACAACATTAACAAACAGTCAGTATTGTGTTACTGGCCAGATTACAAATGTTAGTCCAGTGTTCACTCCTCTTTAACTCTGTTTTAGTCACCACCAACTCCTAAATGGAATTACGTGAGTCTCAATCAGCAAAATGTGTTTACAAAGTAGTCCCCGATTTTTTTGTGGTTTGGTGCTGGGTAGGTAGCATAAAGTGGGTTTTTTAGAGTTTCAGGCTGAAAGTTGTGGGCTGCTGCTGCTGTAAAAGGTTAATGAGAACAATTAGATTGAGCTGAAACAAAATTGTAGGCCATAAAATAAAAACAAGGAACCAAAAGATGCTAAAGTGCTACATGGGCTGAGTGGAACTGCAGAAGTGGGTAGTAATTCTCCAAGGGATTGTCGCTACCAGCAACACATTTCCTATTACATGTAGTGATTTTCAGTCCAAAATTGGAGCTTCAAATTTTCAAATGTGTTGTGAACAGAATTGCAGAGCTGCTGTGAATAGACTTTCTCCATTCTTTTGTTTCATGTGCAGGATTTCAGGCATTCTTTCCCCTCACCTCCTCTCCCCTGACTGATCCACCAGCCAATCACCATGAACTACCTCCGCCGGCGCCTGTCAGACAGCAGCTTTGTGGCCAACCTCCCCAACGGCTACATGATGGATCTGCAGAGGCCGACCCCTCCAGGTTCATCCACCTCCTCTCCTGCCTCCCCGGCCACAGAGAGGCGGCAGCCCCCGAGCATCCCGACTCAGTCCCAGAGCTCAGGCTCAGCCTCGGGTACGCCATCAGGCTCAACTTCGGGCGCAGGGAGCTTCCTAAGCTCCTTCTCCAGTGTGGTGAAGAGTGCTCAGATGGCCCAGAACGTAGCTGCTGCTGCACACGCCAAATCAGCAGCAACTGCTGCTGAAGGAGCCTCAACAGGAAGCAGTCAGCCCCCTAAACCCGTCATACGCAAGCCTAAGATCCTCCTGGTCATTGACGATCAGCACACAGACTGGTGAGTGGAAGTTTCGTGATGCGTGTGGGAGGGGAGTTGAAGACTTAAAGATGTATTTTCATGTAGCTGCATGTTTCCTGAATTCCATTTATCATGTGTAAAAGAGAAATAATTGAAACTCCAGTTTTACTTTTGTGATTTGACCCTGATTCGTCTCAAACCAGTTCCCAGTTCAACAGATAATGAACTCAACAGTGAGTCACTTGTTTTCGAGTTTTCCAGTTCATTTAAAATTTATCTCCCTTGAAAAGCCGCATTGGATCACAAAACCCAATGAGCATCTTAGCTCACTTGCTGTCTTTACTGACTGGAATTACCATCACTACAGTTCTGCTACATAAAACTGAGTAGTTTCTGAGAAATAGAAGATGACAGTTCAGTCTTTGTTTTCAAAGGCAAGTATGCACAAACTGAATATGTTAGTACTTCCTTAACATGGGCTTACCTAACTGGGCTTATTACATGCAGGAGTGGCCAATATGTTGTTTGTCATATGTCATTAAATGAATAGTTATTTTGGGAAATTAGGTTATTGGCTTTTTTGATGATAACCAGATGTGAAGATACTCCTTTAATGTCTCTAAATATGAGCTTGAGACAAGAGGCCTTTAGCTTGCAGTAGCATAAAGACTGGAAGCCGAGGTGAACAGGTTGTTCTGACCACAGGTTTAAAATACGACTTGTTTGTTTAAGCAAGACACAAACAAAAATGTTGGTTTTCAGAAGAAACTCCCTTTTAATTCACATTTAATTGAGATGATGCATTGAAAATTCTATCTTCCCTTACATACTTCTATTTTTTCTTTTTAAAATGATATTTCTGACTCCAATTATGTTACTGGTGTAGCAAGCACAAGAACATTTCAAAATTAGTTGCAGTGAACAAAGGGGTTCTTCAATTGGAGTACACCATCTTTTTTCAGTGGAACCTAATTGGCAGGTCTTAGGTTTGGGTGTACTTATGAAAAAGGTGAGCCAGGCAACACAGACAGAGCTGTGTGTGGTATTTACCTAAAGCTGTGGCTGACAAAGGTAACAAGTCAAACCTCCACTAAGGTAACAAGTTGAAGTTCTCTGTTCGTTATTATATTGGCTGTTTTGCATTTTTCTTCTGTTTTTTTCCCCCCATTTTCAATAAAGTAAGGCAAGCTGTTCCACGCCCATTTTTTCAGTTAGTAAGCTAATTAGCAACTGAAATCTCTCAGCATACAAAGAAAAATTGCGGCTGACGTGTGAAAAGTTCACACTACATACTTCCACTGACTTTGTTTTTCAGCTCCTGCTAAATCAAAACATCCTGCATGCTCAGTTTTTCAAAAGAATGAGAGACTGTATTGCTTATGACAGAGTCGTTAGTCCTTGGCCTATGAATTTTGTGCTGAAATTAACATTGTCATGGTAACAAGAGGAAGGTCCTTTTCTGGGGAGACGACAGAAAAGTAATTGAACTTTAATTAGATAAGGATTCAACTTTCAGCAAGTGCACATACCTGCATGTTAGAGGTAGTTTACAGCAGTCCTATGCTGAAAACTGTGAAGGAATTGATTTCCAGAGGTGAAATCAAGACATGCAGCAGCCATTTTGCCATGTTTGTCATTCTGAATCAATAAAACCACTCTTCCATTTAACCAATTGCTTTTCCTTTGCCTGAAATTTGCTGATAAATCGACCTCAGTGAAGGTGTTATTAGCTATTTCCAGCTCTTTGAATTTATCTACACATTTAGTGGGGATCATAATGTGCCGAAGCCTCATTTCTGAGGCTCTGTGTGAAGAATCACGCTGGGGTCTAAAAATGATCACTGAATTAAACCATCCAGCTGACAGCCGAGTCAAAAGGACCAAGATTACTCAAAATGTTCTGAGAAGGCGGGCGACCTCTTTTCTTTAATCTGACTGGCTTAAATCCAAAAAGGGCCTATTCCTCTTCACAACCTGGTATCTGAAATGAGTCGTCAGAGGATCATCCACCCACTGAGGCGTCCAAGCTCACTGCGACTCTCTTGGGGACCATCCTCACACTTGAAAGAACAGCAGGGGTTTTCTATCAACCTCACAGACTCAATTACTTCTAAAAATAGAGTATTAAGGAGGCTTTTACAAGCACTTGGTTGCTTTTTTTGTGCAAAATGAAAGTCCTCTTTGTGAAGGAAATCATTTTTGTGAATGATATGTATAGAACGACCATGGTAATACCTGTTTTAGATATTGCAATGATTTTTTTAATGAGATCAGTTTTTGTTGGGACTTTGACTAAATGGCGTGAGATAGATTTGATGGTTAAGTCCGGGGCCATCGTTTGTGGTCATAGGATTTGTTGTATTTTAATGTAGTTCCAAATTGTGCCATGTAAACTGAGCCTTTAACACATACAGTAGTACACATTGTTTATTTTGCACATTATGTTTAAAGTAGGTAGAGTGGTAGTTGCTTTACTTTCCTTTAAAAAATCCTTTTTACATTCACCTCCTAGTCTAACTTGTGATTCATGTCATGGAGGTACAGATGTAGATGTATGATATCCCAACATACGCTGCATAGATTTTCTTAAGTCAATGCCATTTTATTAAAGGAAGCTGAATTGATGTGTATTTATCTACATTTAAATCAAGCTGCATTTAAATTCAGCTGCAGGTGTTGTCATCTATTAGATTTTCATTTGAGTTGTTTTAGGTAGGAGCAGCATTGGATTAGTTAACCAAATTTACACCTGGGATGGATATAAAAGTATAGAGAGCTGTTTTCATATCAGTGCACAGTTTCATTAACAAACAAACAAAGAGCTTAGGTTAAATTAGTTTAATTTATAACTCAGCCTGTTCCAAATCTGGCCACTGAGCGGCACTGTAGTTCAATTTCAGTTTCACAGAGAAACCTGTCAGTCCTCTTTATTCTCTTTATATCTCTGTGTAGAAGTAAAGGGCTTTGACCAGCAGAGGGCGATGTGTGATAGCCTCTAAAGTTTTATATGAAAAACTCCTCTGTCCTGTTTTAACTATCAACACTTGCAGTGTTTTGAGTCTGCAGATGTTCTGTGATCAATGGCAGCCTTTTCATTCCAAGCCACAATATAAATGCTGTTGTTAAGCTGCATTATGACACATTTTATTGAGTCATCTTATAGTGGACTGTGAGAATGCAGGGTGCTTATCTTCAGAGTTTGTTCATGTAAACTTACATCCTCACTCTGCAAAAAGCCAGTCAAAACCTGAAAGTGAACTACGACTGAGTTCTCCAGTCTTCAGCCAGAGAAAGCTGCAGTCACCAGGCTTTTTCTTTCTCATTACTTTGGTGTCAGTCACCACAGACCAACCTGGACTGTGTCACCTCTGTGCTGCTTAACAACCAGTAGCTTGAAAGTACAATTATTAGCATTGACATTGTCACTGATATTCCATTCAAGTTTCCCATTGCTGGTTTAAGAGGGCAGAGGTTAAGTATTCAAGTCCCCTTGAGAGGTGCAGGAAAGTTAAAGGGAGGGAGGGCATAGAGACAGGAGGCAAAGCTACTGTGTAAAGTGAAAGACTGAAGTGCATATTGTGTTTTTCCTTAACATGAGCAAGTTAGTTATTTCAGTGAGTCTCTCAAAAACAAAATCAACAGTTGCAGCAGAAGTGACTCTGACAAAAGACTCCTGGAGGGAGTCCAGGTCCTCAAACACCACTGCAGCAGTTTGTCTAAAGAATTGTTCTTCTGAGTCATAACTCAGTCAAATCTGTACACGCAGTCATGTTTTTTAGGTTCAGCATGAGTTACTTTCAGCATGTCAATGAGTGTAAGAGGCCACTTCAAAGGGTGCAGGTAAAGCATGAAGCAGCAGCTCAACAGTTAAAGCCTGACCTCTGAGACAAGTACAACTCTAAAAAAAAAGACCAAATATTTGGCTGCTGCTTTGGCAACGTGTCTGTGTCATGGTGTTGGCTTTTTAGATAATGTGAAACTTGCTTTTAGACAAGCAAGTCCTGTTCTTTAGTCATGGAACATAAGGAAATACACACACTGTTTGCTGCTTTGCTATTAAACTCTCTGTGCTGTCAAAATAAACCAGGCAGATTTCTAATTTACCTGATGGCTCCGTAGTGATTCCAGATGTTATCTTGTTTTTATTTTCTAAGCCACCAGTGGTGTTCCTGGAGTCTTCCAGCAGTCACTCTCTGAACAGATGCCTAGTGTTTGTAATGCATTTTCATAAATCAACATTAATCTCATCCCATCTGGGTCATTTAGGGCCATGGCAGCCAACAAAACTGTTTTATCTGGAGGAAGAACTGTGATAGACAGCTTCAGCAACAGGACACCTTTACTCTCTTGCACTAGCAAATACCCACTCGATTAAAGTAAGTAGTAATCACATTAAACTGTAACCATCCACCACTACATATACTCTCTCTCAGTATCCAAGATAACCACAAAGCTACAGTAAGAGCGTTGCAAAAGTTAATTAAACCAACTTACTATTTCTCCTCAAAAATATTACCATATCAGAAAAAAACAAAAGAAATTCCCCTGAAAATTCAAAATTACTTTTATCTAGTCCTGTGGCAGTAAGTGTATGTTTTTAACTAAAGGCCTCATCAACACATGTGTAAGTGGTACTCATCTGCAAACAAGAACTCTACCAGTGTCGGTCAAACCCTCCATCTAAACCTGTTTTAATTGGATTTTCTAGCCACTTGGGGGCAGCACAACAAACTGTATCACCTTGATGAAGCTGTTTTAGAAAATGTGGAAGCCAACAGTTGCGCTCTTCACCCTCTGTTTGCTCTGCTTTGTTCTCAGTCAGATGAATTACATAGCTCTCATCGCACACATGTGCAGATCAGCTCTTTTAGTGATTATGCAGAAAATTGTAAGTCAGGCACTGTGGTGGTATTTCTATTTTGGGTGATTTAAAATTGCAAATGAGCACTGTCTGAAAAAAAAAAGAAAATGGCAATATCAGTCTTTGGGCAGCTACATTTCAATTTTCAGCTGCTGGAAACAGAATTACAACATAAGTTGCATGTGCATTAAAAGAGAGCTGTATAACTGTTCTCCTTCTCCTTTTAGACACAAACTTATTAACATCCCCTTGTATGTTCACCAGCTAGTAACTAACTGTGTGAAGCATGATACTCAGCAGGTAGCATACAGCTGTTTGATCACATTTTTTGCTGAAAACTGCTGCTGTTTGTGCTTGAGAATGACACATATGAGAACAGAAAGTGTGAATGAAACAAAAAGTTAGAAACCATTCAATTAAACTAATTCTCATTACTGAGCCAAAAGATGCTCAATTCCTATGTGATACAGGGGAGGGACTGTTTATACAGTGATTTTCTATTCTCTTAACTACCCAAAGCACCTTATAACACAAGACAGCTTTCATCCATTCTCACACACATTTAGTGGCATCATGTTTTTTAACTTGTGCTCTGTTGCAGGGCCGGTTACTCGTCAGATAGCTCAGTCTTTCTGTACTGTCCTGACTCAAAGGCCAGTGAAGGTATCTCAGGGGTAGGCAAGGGTCCGTCCATCCATCGCTCCCTGTCTTAGGCTTGAATTTCCTCTTGGGCATTCCAGCAGAGAGGCTGAGATCTCTGGGGAAACGCTGCTCTGTCCTGACAGGCTTGGCCTCCAGCAATGACTGATGCACAATAGCAGTACACAACACTGAGGCAAAGTCTCCGAGAGCATCACCGCCACCAACAACAATCCCTCCTTCTCTGCCTCTGTGTCCCTCTCCCTCCCTCTCTCAGGCTTACATGTTAGACGTTTTGCCAAGAAGCTGTCAGTCTGTTTGCACTGTTTTCTGAATGATATGAGCATCTGATTGCTCATTTCAGCCCTGCTCTGGCAAAGTGTTTACTTCCTCACGTACAAAGCAGAGTATTATGAGATCCTTTTTTTTTTGCCCTTAAAATTATGAAGAGGGTTTTAACTTAAATGTTTGTCTAAAGAAAAAGCCCACACATTGCCTAACATCTGAGGAATAATGGTATCAGTGTTAGCATTTATTGATCCTGTCAGGAACTCACAGGCAGGTGGAAACAACAATGCAGCAGCACACAGGAATAGGTAGTCTCAGGGTCTTTTAATGCAGTCCAAATTGGTTACCAGGTAAACAAAAGCTCAAGGCAAAGTACAGAATCTCTAGACAAACTCAGAAACCATGGCTTTAGCATGGCTTAAATACACAGGAGGGCAAGGAGACAACCAGGCACAGGTGAAACACATGAGGCCAATCACTAAAAGCAGGAAAAGAACAAAGGGAGGAAGTAAACATAGAGACAATACAAGGGGAGATGAGACTATCAA
>JAPZDY010000015.1:4917203-4937187 GCA_029783645.1 Ctenochaetus hawaiiensis | reverse complement strand
GGAAAAGAACAAAGGGAGGAAGTAAACATAGAGACAATACAAGGGGAGATGAGACTATCAAAATAAAACAGGAAGTGAACGAGACAAATAACATGACAAACTCAATCCCTGACAGATTCATGCGTTACCTCACAAACATTAAGTACCAAAACCATTTGAGAAGAATTCAAAAGGTGAACCAGCGTCTGTATGTCTTTTGATTAGACTGTACTTTTTCAGTATTTATAAATCATGACATCCAAGATTTCAGTGGCCAGCTTTGAATGAAACTGAGAGGAATGGTGCATCCTCATTGTTATATTAAAGGGATAGTACACCTTAAAATCAAAAATACATGTTTTTCCACTTACATTCTTTTTTGGGTGTGAAGTTATCTAAAAAGAGTTGCTGTTGAGGTCCACTATATTTTAAAAAGGCAGGCAGTTCTATGGCTGATAAAGATTGACGACTTCCATGAATAAATAGCACGGCAGATTAAAGAAAAATACAGTTTGAACTGTCTCTTAGGCTATCCTTAAAAAATGGATCTTTTTTTCCATTTTTGTGCTTTGTCTTTCTTGTTTTAAATAACCAGTGCTTCTGCATAGTAGCCCTTATCATTTCCAACTCTATTGCTGGCTAAGGAATAAAGCCCTGCACCTTTATGGATATGCATTGTTACCAGCTGCTCCTTTTAGCTAATCAGATGGGTTTTAAAGAGTATGCATAAAACAAAGTACTTGTTGGAGTCAGAAAACCCCTTTTCAGATATTGAATATGAGGCAGAAGGGAAACACTGCATTTTGGCTTAATTTTTTCAGGGAATCAGTCTCACTGACCTCATAAATATTTTTGTTTTGCTGTGTTTCTCTTTTTTAAGATCATTTTTGACATTGCGGCCTTAGTTGGACAGTTTGATTGTGGAATAAAACTGGAATGTTGTGGCTCTGTGGCATGCTGACTGCAAAAGCTCTGATAAACCTGCAGATATGCTACATACTCAGCACCAAACGGTGGAATGACACAGTTTGTGCCTATCTGTTGTAAATATTGGATGTTTTGGCAGCTCTTGAGCACAAACAGGGATCCAAAGAAATGACAATGTTAACCATTTTATGGCCTTGACAGACACTACAGGTCAGATCATGATGAAACTCGAGTTGTTTCTTGTCGTTGCAAATCTTGTGCCCTTGAGGCGGAAACATGAGCTAAACCAACACACTGGAATCAGTCCTCTTGTAAAAATATGTGTCCAGCATAGAAAATCTCCTTTGTAAACACAGCAGAACTAGCCAAACATCAAGTTTAGCAGAGTAGATACAAATAGAAACAGAGATAAGTGTAAAAACGCCCAGGAGGAGCAATAGGTTTTGTCCACATACATGACTCATACGCTTCCTATTAGTGGTCCACAAAAGAAGGAACATATTCTCATGGTAAAAAAAAAAGGAATTCAGCTCCATGTTGTTTATGTAGTGGGTGTGTACAGGACTGGGAAAGAGAGAGCCTAGACCTTTTTTGCAGGCCTGTATGTTTACATTCGAACATGCATGAAGCGGTTGTTCAAACCAGAGAGCCCAGCGGTCTGTAAATTAAATTGATCACTTGGAGTGACGACATGTTTTGCAATATCTTGAAATGCATACCAGTCATTTTTAGGAGGTGAGCCTGCAGGTCCTGCCTCATGCTCTGTGGTGTTGGTGGTCCAGGGTGACAGGGGGCACTGCCTGTCTAGTATGTAGGTCAGCCATTCTGAAGATTCACGGCTTCCAAAATTAGAGAGAATGAGACAGCTAGAGACCCAAAACTTTAAAGTCCAACAGCTGGGAGATGTTAAGAACAAGATCCTCTTTAGCAGCCTTAATGAACCTTAATGTACGGACCTGAAAGGACAGATGTTAGGAGATGAAAAACAAAGAGGCCGACATGGAGAAGACAGACGGAGGAGGATTTTAGCTTTTGTTTGTTGAGAGGCTCTAAGAAAAAAAGCCGCAAAAAGAGAATGTGTTTGTGAGTAGGTCGAGAGGCACTTGAAATCTCAAACAGCCCTGTCCCAGTAACCGAAGTCCTCTTGCATGTAGCCTGGATCCTCAGCTGAGCACAGCCCCAACCCAAAGCCCTCAACAGATTGTTAACTGTCCCACGCCTGCAAGGGATGAGAGCTCAACACTGAGACCTGCAGAGCACTGGGATGCAACCTTGCTATAAATAATGAAATGGTTACAAATCCTCAATCTAAAAGGGCTCTTCATTTTTTCAGTATTTAAGACATTAATCAAGTAAGAGCACGTATGAATGTTTAGTTGCAGTATCCTTCAAATGAAGGCCTCATTACCAATAACACTGTTCCATGATAAGGCTCACGTCATAGCAACTCTGAAGCTTTAGCTTAGTTGTTTGCACAGTTAGGGTGTCGTGATCTCTCTGAATTTTGTGCAGCAAAATTGCACCCAATCCCAAGGTCCTGTACTGGTACCTGACCTTAGGACATTGTCAATTGGCCATGAGGAAACAATCTGATCTGCAAAAAAGCTGAGCACAACTTCATACCTTACATAGTTAACATGCATAAGTGATCTTGGCTTGGTCTCAGTGTTGTATCGCTCCTCATCACTCCCACAAAACAGCCACAATAAAAGGTTACCTGGGTTACCTGTTTTGATATGAGTACATGAGTAAATAAAGTCCTTAATCTGTATAACCTAATCAGCTCCTCACTATGTTCTGTGTTTTTATTATTTTTGCATGCAGATCATATGAGTAATGAGGAGAAACTGTGAGAGATTGAAAAAAATTGATTTTTTTTTTTTTTTTTTTTTTTTAAAGGACATAGGGAAACATTTTTAAATCCCAAAAAGGCTGGTGTGGTATCAAAGACTTCTCCAAAACCTTTTGAAGGCTTTTTTTTTTTTTTGCCTTACCAAGAACAGCATTCATCCATCCTTGCACTGGTAAATTTCTGTATTGTGTGTCCAAAAAAATCCCTGCCAAGTCGTAAATTCAGGATACTGATGGGATGACTAGCCCCAGTCTGCTTCTGATTGATAAAACCTGACCACTTATCATTTCTCATGCTTAAACCTAATGAACCCAAGCATCAAAGGCAATGAGTACTAACTATACAGAGGAATAGTACAGCAGGTGTGCCTTTGCTATAGGATTACTAATCTAGCTGTGAGAAATCTCCACTGTTTGTTCTTGTTATCATGGCAAACTGGGAAAGTTCATATTAAGATGTGTACGTATAGTGGTGGTGCATGCTATAGTGATGCCATTCAAACTCCAGTGTTACCAAATAAGACCACCAAAGGACTCTGGTAGAATGTTTATTTAAGATCTTTTATCCTTGAAAAATCTTCTCAGTCTGTAAAAAACAGTCATGTAATATTGTTTTTTGGAGGAATGTTTATATTATGTGCGCTTGTGCTTGGAGACAGTTTAATGCAGAAATGCTGTGTGAGTCAATAAGATTAGAATATATCTGCCAGCAAAAGATGCTATTAAGATGTATCATGGGAAATGTAGGATCCAGTGTTTTTGGAGCCTGACTCACAGGGATGTAAGGATATCTCTGCATCTCAAGTTAGACTGATTTTTTACAGTAATTCTTCTTGCAAGCCCCTGAACTTAATGGAAGTGCAAAACTTAATCTGTTCAATTGTCTTAACATGGGAGAAGAAGAGGCATGCATTAGGGCAATCAAGCCCAGATGAAGTTACAGGAATTGGAAGTTTAATTGTGCAACGTGCACTTAAATGAACCAAATGTGGACAACAACATCGTCGACTTTCCACTGCGGTTCGACTTTCTGTATACAAACTCCAGATTTAAATAGCACATTGAATCTAAATATCTCTCCCGTCCAAATCCTGCAGGTCTGATGGTCAGAGAGATAACTCTTCCAGTAACTGAATGTTCACAGGTTGCAACCATATGAAAACAAGGGCATCATTCCTGGATGATTCCTATTTCAATGTGATGGCTCCTTAGCACACACCCACACACACAAATGCACAGGGACTACCCTTCTATCAGTGAGTCCTCCCATTGAAAGCACTGTATTTTATTAGTTACTCTTTGCCAAGAGATTCTGTTTACTTGAAGCCCCACAAGGTCAGATTCTGTAATTATGGAAAATATGAGTCACTGTAAGGTATTTTGGAAGGTCTGTTGAAATTTCAGCTCTACTTCAGCCAAATAAACAAAGAATATTTTAAGGTTGTTTTGACTGTTAGAAGTCAGCACTGCCTGTGCAGGGGAGGAATCCACACATTGAAGTACACATAAAATGAATATACACAAATCAAACCTTGCAATATAGTAAATTATACAATACATTTTTCTCTTTTATAAAAGTGTCCTACCTACAAAATACTACTTACATAAAGGGCTCTAACTGTATAAAGAAAGCATATTTTTTGTTAATTGCGTGACAGTTTGTCTTATCTCTCTTCACAGGGCAAAGTATTTTCGAGGGAAGAAGCTCAATGGAGAGTGTGAGATCCGGGTGGAGCAGGTATGGTGGATAAATTATGCCTGATTAAGGATTTTAATTTTTTATTTACAAACTATGAAATGCTTAGTTTATTATTCAGTCTATCTTGAATGAAATGATGTTGTAGATGTTCTTCAGATTTTAGCCAACTGGCCACAGGCTAACTGTTGCCAAAGTTGTCTGAAGTATATCTCAAAGTGATAACACACAACAGGGTATATCAATATAGAATGATAATGACTGTTTCCTTGCATGAGTATATTATTTTTCTTTATCAGAACCCTCAGAGTGCACTATCTTCCTTAAATAACACCACTTATAATAATAAGATTTTTTCAAATATTAACAAACTTAAGACTGGTATCAGTGTCGTCCTGACATTCATCATACAACTCTCAAAACTAGAAGACTAGAAACGCTGGAATTCAATTATGGCCATCCTGAACTTCCTTTTGCAACAAATGACTTGATACATGATCTTGTCAAACTTTACCTTAATATAACAGTTAAATCATTATAGTTTAGTACTGTGAATGGAGCATTTTACACTTTCATGTCAAAGTTAAGATGAGACAATCAGTACCAGCCTATGTCTTAATGTCTGCATTTAATTAACAGCCAGGAGGTGATTAGCTTAGCTAGGTGAAAACTCCCAGCTAGCTGAACCCAAAGTTAGAAAAACCTGTCAAATAACATCTTTAAAACTCACTAATTAATATATCATATCTCATTTGTTTTATCTGTACAAATAAAAAACTATGTTCAAAAATGATCATTTTTGGTTTTGTGGGGAGTTATGTGCTATAGCTTTTTTCATGCTGTTAAGCTAGCCTTAGCTAATCACTGACACACTCTAGCTTCATACTTAACAGGCAGACATGCATCAGTTTTCTCATTTTATTTCTTAGGAGGACAGCAAAATAAATATTTTCTGAACATTAAACTATTCCTTTTAACTTGCCAGATTTTAATTTAACAGCAATGATATTGTGCCAATATTATATACAGTATGCACAGAAATATGTGTATGAGTCTAGACATACAGGAATTAATGTGTGTAGATAACATCTAATTTACCTGAAATAACTTAAGCTATACATCTGCAAGCCATTGTTGAGACTGGAGCAGTCTTTGAAATGGAGTGGTGGGTTTTTATGAGGAAAGGAAAAAGAGACCACAAAAAGCTGGACCGGTGATATTATAGCCTGTTTGCTCAGCTCTCTACTGTTGTGGTCACATACTCTTGCTGGGGCAGGGTGGGGTTAGAATATGAGTCAAGATTTTTCTATGAAATGTAAATGCATGGATTTTGAATCCTGTGGTGTGGCAAATATTGAACCCCAATAAAAATGTGGCGGAGATAATTAGGTCCCTTAAGTTGGTACTTAAGAGGACCAAAAGAGGCCCCCCCAAAGCTCGGCTATAGCTCCAACTGACCTACTTAGATCTTGTTGGACCCTCTACTCTTTCCCAGAAGCCCTCTGCACTGACGATACCAAGTCAGTCGCTAATTGCCTTCAGCAGCCAGACTCTTCATAGGCTGTTAGTGCACCTCGCTGAGAGCCTTAGGATGATGGAAACCCGATCTCTGTGTGAAAAGTTAGTGACATGCTGGGATGAACCCTTTTAAGCAGATGACAATAAAAGTAAAGAGACCTGCTTCACTTTTTTCCTCTCTCTGCAGCCACACTTCCTTTGTGACTATTTTCAATGGTCTCCACCAACACTGAAACATGGCAGCAAACTTTAGGCTTGAAGCAAACTCATTTGTTAAAACTGTTACCAAAATCAATGCATGTTTTTAGTATTTAAATACTCCCAGAACCTCAAAGGCTTTATATGTATTTTTTGTTTTCATTTTTATCCTAGTTACATAGACATAACCTTAACCAACATAGTGTATTCTAGCTGCCACATTTAATGCTCATGCTGTTAAAGCTCTCTAAACCATTGCTCACAAGCCCCAAACTAACATAACTCTTCTCTGGCTTACTTGCTGCCATATAAGGTTCCATCTTTAGACTCCAGCACAGACTCCCCACAGCATGTGATGCTGCAGTGGGTAGGCGTGATGCCAATCTGTATGAAAGAGAAAGAGAAAACCACCCTCTGCTTTGATTCTTCAATTTAATGTCTGTCATTAAGGCTGCCCTGCCACCTGCACCTTCCCGAGAAACTGCTCCACAGCAAATTTGTGAGCCAATTGTTGTGGATCATTCTCTCTGATTTACATGGCCCACTTTGAAGTTACATTTGGCAGATGCCTGAGGACTTGAGTCTATCGGGTAACTCTTTTTATCCACTAAACAGATGCCCATGGGAGTGCCGGTGGTGGTTCTTCGTCCTTCTAAGTGACTAATAAAAACTAGCTTCAAGCCAAAGCTTTTTTGCAAAATCATAAAATATGTTCAGAAGTAGTTTTTGGTGCTTTCAGTGCCCAAAACATGCCAAGATACTCTCACAGTCATATTAATACAACAACTTATCTTCCTTTTCTCCCCAATTAAAAACACAGAACTTTAAAGAGTGGGCCTCTCTGACATGTACTTTAGAGCAAGATATATAAAGGTCTCCTTTGCTTAACATGAGTAGAGCTCAGAGTTGTATATTAACTTCTTTCACTCTCACTCTATCAGTTAATCCCCTGTGGTTTAAAGAGTGAGTTAATTCAGAGTGAGATCAGGTCAGTGCTCATATATCATGAGCCTGTGACTCACTTAAGTCACGAGATCTGGAAAAAAAAAGTCAGGCCAAAACAAAAATACTGTCCTACAGTGTTCCTCTGGTATGTAGCTCTTCTTTTTTTAACATAATAATACAATCCTAGTAAAAAATCAAGTAAGAAAATCTCATGCTAGAAGCTTTAGTGCACTTAGTTAAATAATGTTGGCATGCCAATGCCCACAATGCCATTAAGATGCTGCTATTAGGCATGTCATTTTTTTTATCATGATTATCATCAATGTATAGATCGATAGCATCAACACCAAACACACACAGTACAGCTAAGAGTGATGGGAATTTGAAAAACACTAATTTTCTGTTCAATAAAGGGCTGGTGCATTTCAAAAAATAGTTTAGAATTTGTATCAACTGCACTGAATGACCTCTTGGCCGATATAACACAGTGTTCCACTTAAAGAAATGGCTCCTGAATAACACCAAATAGGGATTTGGTGTAAACAGTCTGACCCCATGGGGATGAGTTCAGAGTGCAAAAACCCTGTGAATGTCAAAGAAAACCAGCATGCTGTTGGTTGCTCTTCTGACCTGATGCACCTTCTTCAGTCTTGGAGACTGCATGATCTTCCATTGCAAAGACTGCAGTTTGGTCTCTTGATCGCAGCTGTCAACACAAATCTCATCACTCTAGGCCTTTTTGATGGAGATTCTCCGACACAGTTCTGCTTCTGCTCAGGACTCATTAAATCACTCTTACCAGCGGTCACAAAAACACATACAATTCAGGTGCTCATGATGAGCAAGCTATTTAACTTGGGACACTTTCTCGCAAAGGTTTTTTGCTCATACCTGCTACATGCACATTGTTGTTCAGTGCTCTGTTCTTGTGCAACAGGAAAGGTCTTGCATTTTTTTTTATTGCATCTCCTACTGTAATACTTTTCTGGAGAGGAATTTAGTATTCAGGAAAGATGTGTTACTTCTAATTTTTTTAAAAGTTCTCACTTCAGTGTTGGACCACACCTTCTGACCTACTTATTTCTTTATAGATATTTCCTTAAGGACTTTTATGCCTCAGTAAGTGGCTGAAAATAATTTGGCCCACTGATTCGAAGATTTATTATCTGGACACACATGCTCACCACTTCACACTTTGACCCAGAGATTAAGTGGTTCATC
Organism: Ctenochaetus hawaiiensis; assembly: GCA_029783645.1. Lineage (NCBI taxonomy): Eukaryota > Metazoa > Chordata > Actinopteri > Acanthuriformes > Acanthuridae > Ctenochaetus > Ctenochaetus hawaiiensis. The sequence goes on along the minus strand of JAPZDY010000015.1, from coordinate 4,928,852 downwards.
CTGAATAGTTGTGCTTTCCAGAGATCTTTAGAGCTTTGGGGATTAGATATCTTAGGCCTTTAGTGCCTTTTATATGCCTTTTTCAAGTGTATGTAGCATGGTGGCAGTGTTAAGTGAAAGGCCTCCTCAGCTGAGATCTGACAAACTAAAAGTTAACCTGCTTTCATGTCTGGCACTTTGAGGACTATAACAGTGAACTGGGAAAAATGTGTCAAACTGAATGATCACTGCTGCAATCACACACATGAAGACACCCAGCAAAAGGGAACCAAACAAACTGTCTGTTTGCTACCCAAAGTCATAAACACTGCAATCTGCACAATTGGACAGATTAGGCAGTTTAAATCTGAGGGGGTCTGTTGTTTGTGAGAGAACAAGGGGAGGTTCTTTGGGGATGCCGGACCATGTGCGGTGTTGGTCGGGCAGGGCAACATCTGCTCAGCAGGCACATGACCTCAGCGCTGTCCACGCTCCTTTCTGTTGCAGTCATGGCAGCTCACAAGCAGTTGGCTGTATGTTATCCGTACCCTTTTTTGGCTGATATTCACACATGACATAGGACTTCTGGGTAGAACTTGCTCCAGAGGGATGATTTAGTTTGGACATTTGACTGACCCAGCAGCCCTCATACCTTCTGTTTCCCAGAGGCATTCAGCATCTGTCTTAGTTTTCTACATTTGGTGCTTCGGTGGATTATTTCACTGCTGTACAAGGTGGTAGTGATTAGCGGCAAATACTTCTTCATGGTGCACATGAATGGTCCACTGTACCTCAGACCTCTTAATTGCATCAATGTGTGATTCAACGAGATTATCAAGAATTGCTAAAATTTCTGAGGATTTCAACAAAAAAATCTGCCCTGCAACTTTAAATCAAATCGCTACAGTCTGTTCTCTCTCTTTTACCTCACATAACAACAATGTGTTTGCACATTCCTATTTCCTAGTAGGCATGTATTGCAATCTGGGAGCAACATAACAGCTACTTTTTTTCAATATTCTCTATTCAAAAACTGTATTTTATCCAGGCCTTGGACAGTCAAGGTTTTCCCCATTGAAACTAAAGAGGTAAAGAGGTGAAGCAATAAAAGAAGCACTTTGTGTCACAGAAAAACATCTATTTTCAGATGAAAGGAAACCACACAATAAGAGGCTCCCTCTGGGCTAAAGCGATTTTTATCAACAGCTTTTTCAGTTCGGTCACTCGGGACCAAAAATAAAAAAGGGAACAACTGTCAGTGGAAAAAGGTCAATGTTAAGAGGAATATAAGGCATTTGTGGAGAGGAAAAATTAGAGTTAAATAACGCTATGATTTAAATCTGCATTAACAATTATGTGCTCATCTATGTCATTATTTTGCCTTCACCTGCCTCTATAGTTAAATAAGATAATAAAATGCTAAAAAATATAATATTGAATGTACAGTAAGCTGTATGCAAGTGTTCTTTACTATAAACAATTACTTCAACTGGAGCAGGTTTTTTATAAACTGGCATATCATGTTCTAATTTTAAATGACCTTTAGTGTCAGTTCAGCTGAGTTTTTAATTGCTTTCATCTCTTTTAGGCTAAAGCAGATTGACGTTTAACAGTAACGTAATAGTGAGTCATTGCCTGAGTTAGCTGTAACCTTTGAATGTGGCAGATGTCTATATTCAAATGAAGCAGCAGCTCAAGGCCATACGAATACACAACAGAGTTTACATCAGTGACGCTGTAAATCTACAAATATGCCCAGTGCAATGTGAGTCAGATGTGAAGCTAATGCACAATCAAACCTAATCATTGGAAACATCTAGCATGCAATGTGTGCACATTGTAGATTTATATAACACAGTAAATGCTCATAAAATGGAGAGAGACTCATTGTGCCATGAAATGTTGTGGGAAATTATCCCTAATGCATGTTTTATTTAGAACATACACAAAGAAATCACACACCACTCACTCACATGCTGTCACTGCTGGAGAGGAAGAGTAACTTCAGGCAGCCAAAGCAAAAGAGCTTGCTGGCAGCACCCACATATACAGTTCTTCTTTAAGCCCCAGTCTGTTCAAGAAGTTTCTTTTTTTTTTTATTGCCCTTATTGTAGCATACGATCCTACTGGTTAGGTGTTATATTCCCATTACTGACCACACCTTTCTTTTCTTCACATATCAATGTTGATGGAGAGACCCTTCAACATTTTACAGCATCTAAGCTTGGTATCATCACAACCCTGTCTGTTATGCACAGTAACAAAAATTATCTCTAAAAATGAGACTAATGTTGCCACCTTCTTCACAGCGGGTGAGTTCATCCGAAAATGGGGACAACTGCAGTAATGTTGAAGTGTTTTGGTTACAAAAGATCAAATATGTAACAAACCAAGGTCATACTGATGAAGTGCAAGAAGACTGTAAAAACAGAGGAAGGGATACAGCAAACCTGTTTCAGCAGCTTAAGCAGAAGTATGAGCAGATTTTTTCTGCAAACCAAGCAGACAAACCGCACTGGCTCAGCATGGCATCACTGTATCTTTGGACAGTTGCACTTAGTATTTTTTTGAAATCTTCAATCATATTACTATTGCAGAAATACCATCAAATGTATTATTGCAGGACCACATCAATTACCCTTAATTTGAACCACTCAGACATTTTTAAACTCATGTCACTTCTTACTTACGCTTAAACTGACTCTTTGACTGAAATGACAACTGCAATAGTTCAACTTTCACTTTGGCAGTTTTAGTGCCTAAGAGTCAATATATCAGTGGATTTCATGGCTTTGATATATACTGGCAGATTTCTTCTCTTCAGATAAAAGTTAAGGTGCACTTTGCTTTTACTCACAAACTGCTGCCACTACTCAAACGTACCACTCTGCAGGTCCCGTACAGAGCTCAAACTTGAAAGTGAAATTTCTAAAGCTCTCAGCCACCACACTTAAACTGATTTAATCTTTTTTCAATATTTACACTTCAACTGACAACTTAAGCTATTTAAATGTTTTCACTTATACTGACCTTATACTTTATCTACAACATAAATGCAATAATTTAAACATTTTAAATTGCCCACAGTGTAAGCTCTCTTTAAGACATTAAGCTCTTTCACCAAGAGAAAGTTGCAGATTGCAGTTGAAGTGCAGCTTCACTGGTGCTTTCAAGTTGTTTTTGCCAGAGGACAAAAAGATCCTGTTTACAGTTTGACTCACGACCAGAAAAAAAAGGCATGCTAACCACCTGAACCTCAGTGACATGAGTTTGTCCAAATCTAAAAATACTCGCAAAGATTCCAGATGAGCTACTGTCAAGTGGTGTTTACTGTACTGTCTGAAGGTCCACACGGCTTGGCAGTCAGGACTGAGTGCATGTGCTGTAGCACTGCAAGGATAAATTAGGCTTTTCTGTGAATTGCCTCACCTAAGATTAACTAGTGCCTTACGCCGCAGTATTTTTTGTAGGATGAGATATCATTAAGTTATATTGATTCAGCTCTCTTGATAGAAATGTTTCCTGTAGTGTTATCTTGTGTTAGTGTAAAAGAAAAATGTTTAGCATTGCTACTTTTCTTTGATAGTTGTAGTTAAGCCACGAGGTAGCAGTGAGCAGTGCAGTAAATGTGGCTTTAAGACACTACAACTGCAGAAACATACAAAAGAACTTCCTTAGCAAGGAGACATGGTTGAACGTTGATGCAGCCATGCTGTGTTCTCCACCTCTGATCGTCTGAACACATGGGGTGAAACTGTTCTCGAGATGAGAAGAATCAGCTCTGGAGGCAGTTGTCAAATGTATCACTTCCTGTTTTCTTTTCCCAGGGCAAGAGCTGCTCCAAGACAAGCATCTGAATGTATTACCGTGATGGTAACCATGGCGCTGTGAAAAGCTTCTGTCTTGGCTTCTGGGCCTGTGCCCCACACCAGCCACTTCATCCATTACTGCCCAATGACAGTGGTTGTTAGCACTCCTCTTACACAGAACCAGCCAATCAGAGATGACATGGAACGCTTGGCCCTCGCCAAAAATGTTGCCCACTCTCTGGTTTTATCTGGTAGCAGCAAAAGTCAGTGTAGGCCCCCGTGTTTGGGATGGGATTTGTTTAGGAGATGCAGCGCTGGAGGACGTGCAGTTGCGTTTAAGTGTACATTTGGGTGTGTTAAACATTAAAGTGTCTTTTTTAACAAGGCATTTGCTGCTGAGCACACAGATGTTTCTTTCAGAGGTGAGGATCAGTAGAGAGGAGCAAGGAGAAAAGGAAAAGAGCCAAGTGCATGTCTCTGAGTGGCGCCTCGTTGTCCCCTAAATAAGATTACGGCATTTACTCACCCCCTGCTCTTCCTCTGAGAGTGCAACACAATAAATAAAAGAGGTGGGTGGGTTTTTTTTTCACTTGGCACAAAAAAAACCCAGTTTCCTTACATTGGCACATTCTTTTTCAAAACCAACTCACTCCCCCTTACAGAATTTACATGGGCCACAGTGCTGGATGAAAGGGAAATTTATCTCTGAGAGTATATTGCTGATAATATTTCCTTTTCATGCCAATGAAAGCCGATGTAAAGCTTGCTAAAGCAGGCTTAAAGTCTCCAATGGTGATCACTGTATGAGAATGTGTAGATAGCAATTGACTTTACTTTCTATGCAAATTGGCATGCAGTTGGGTTGAGTAGAAGGTCAGCTGGATGATTTGCCTCCATCCCCAGAGAGGGGAGGCTGGTGTTTTTGAAGGTTGATCTGTATGAGATGTGTTGAACTGCCTGTCTATAAAACAAAGTGGAGCAGATTACAGCGTTGTTTTGTGGCCATCACAGAATCAACGAATAATCAGCTATTTGACATTCAAAGAGTGTATTTATTGTGTTAGCTACATTTTTTCATCAGAGTATTAATAAACCAAAATACCAAAAAATCAAAAAAACAAAATAAAAATTAGGTTTCTCTAAGTCTCCAGCACAGTTCCTAATTGCTGCTACTACTTCTTTAAGACCATAGTGTCTGTGGTTTATGCATTTCATACCTGTGTTAGGTGTCTTAAAGGCTACTTTGTGGCCTAGCGACTAGCTGTAAAAACCACATTAGCATATTTTTAACTTAAAAAGTTTATCCATTAGTGTTGATTTGGAGTTGAGTTTTTGGTTGCCTGAAGAATATAGGCCCAATAATTACTCACCTTTTATATTTGTTTTTGGTCAGTACCAACTCTTTTAGAGGACAATTTTATTAGCTGCTAAATGTTTAACTATGATATTGGCTTGTTACTAACTTTGTCTCTCTGCTGGTCAGCAAACAAGATTTATCAAAACTTTTCCACAGCAGTCTTCCGCAGCTGGAAACAAAGTTAATGAAACTGGTGCCTGAACCGCATCAGTCACGTCCCAGGCTTTAAAACCAAAACAATAAGTGAAACCTCTCAAATTACTCATCATTTTTGGGTCAGAACATCTTTAAAGCTGTGGGTTGATCCATAGTATCAATTATCAAGCATGAAAAGCATGTCAAAGTCATAGTGTATCATGGTACAGGTCAGGCAGGGGACAAAACTGAGCTCTTATATTTGAAGTGTCTTTGCAATCAGGAGAGAACTTTTTTGAAGTTCCAGAGTCTATGACTCAAACAAATGTTCGGTAGTGAGTCAAACCCTCAGTCACACACTTATTTCATTGATAATCTGACTGCCCTATGATCAGCCATGTGCCGCACATGTGTGCAAGGCTTTGCTCCAAGTGACGGATAATGCCTGATGAGGTGTTTGTTATCAGAAATTTATGGAGGAAGCGAAGGTCAGAACTTGCTAACATTCATTCAAACCCATAGGTTAAAATGTTCAAATATGGTAATAATAATTGTAGTTGTAGCCTGTTGAGTATGACACCCAATGGTGCAGTTGCAATAATTCAGTACAATAATTCTTGAGTGCTGCCAACATGCACTGTGTCGGTGGTCAAAATTGAACTCCTGGCCTCAGTTTGAGACAACTATGTGCAGCATTTTCATTGGTCAATGTTTTCCATTTGTGTAACATTTCATTCTAAATACAGCATTCCTTTTATGTAGTTTCAAGAGAGATATTGAATGTTTGAATGATTGAATGTGGTTCATTGCTGTCTTGGGATTTTAGGTACTCACACTACAATGAAATGCAGCCGTGTTTCTCTTTGTGGTGTTGTGTTTGGTTGCCCAATTGATGTCAAACTGATTTTTGTTCTTCAACTGAGAGTTAGCAGGCTGCCTATTTAAGGTTCATTCAATCCACTACATCAGTGTCACTCCTCATACTAAAAAGTGATGTGAAGACTAACAAATGGCTGTGTTTCATGTCTGAGGTCAACTGGCTGCTGTTTAGTTTCCCTCCAGGGCTTTCTGTACCTTGAATTTACGATTATGCAGTCTTAAGGTTGGACCCTTTCAGGAAACACGAGATAAATGTAACCCAAGAGTGTTTTACATTGACTTTATTGTACCTCCACTTACCCTCTGAGGAAACATGGAGGGTATGTTCTCAGTGCGGTGGTGTATCTGGCAGACTGTCCTAAGCACCACAATAACAGTCAAAAAACACCTTCCTCTATTACTATTATTATATCAGTAGCTAAAATTGTAGCCAGACATTAGCTGCACATGTAGCCTCTTTGTACTGTGGCTACTGTTTGTCCTTTATGTCATCATGTTTCAGAAGCCCCTTTGCCAGAATTGTATCATTTGTTGAAAGTTTCTAATATTGCAGACCTTATTTACAGGTAATGTTTACACCATTTCTTTTATCACAGTGGTTTTGAGAGGCATGCTAGCAAAGACATTGTAAGCATGCTAATAAAATGATTAGCATAATTCTCACAATCATTAACATTAACAGTTTGATGCCACTTCCTGTTGTGTTTCACCTGTAAACACACCCAACAATGATATCATGGTGTACTTGCACACCCTGTAAAGTTACTTTGTACATCACTCTCCAGCCACTGCTGAGTTGCCCTTTGGGCTTTATTTTGAGTTATAGTAACTGTATGGTGTATTGCACTGGCATGTGTTATACAATAAAAGACACCAAAATGAATATCAGTCAAGTTAAGAAAGCAGAAGACTGATATGTATTTTAATTACTAATAATTAATCATTTAATAATTGTTAATGTTACAGAAGGATTTGTTTTAGCATTACTAAATTTTGTAAGGAGTATTAACTTCAGGAGAATTCTTGACTTCATTAATTATCATTAGCAGACATATTAAATTGTCCGTCTCCATCTACAAAGTTCATTCCCAGAAGTTGACTTTGGCCCCTTCTTTTGAGTATCTCTGGGAGTTTGACTGAGTCATTAAGTAGTGGCTACAGCCTTTCACAAGACTCTCACTGTCCTGGAGGCCACAGACTGGGGATAACTCAATTTGCCTCCTCTCACCAGCTCCCTCTGTCCCTCTGACTCTTGTCTTTTTCTCTCTGCTGGGCAAATGCAGAAATGAAAAAAATTAGGTCAACTTGAAAAAAACTAAAAAAGCTATTGTTGTTTTTTTTCTGTTTTGGTAGTTGGAGTTATTTTTCTTGTCTTTGTTTTTCTGTCTGAACAGGAAAGATGTAAAGTTTAAGTGCTGGTTTACATCTGTAGCTCCATCACATGACATTCGTGAATCACAGACTTGAAAATAAGACTTGTTTTTATTTTGATTTTTTAAAATGAATCAGTTATTAGAAATATGTTTTGTTGTCATCAAAACACTGAGTCAGGGATTTCTGGTACTGGGGACAAACTTGACCTTATTCAGGTCATTGCTGGAGAATGTACTGTCTTATATCAGGTTGTCTTTTTTTCCTTTTGTTCCCCAGGCAGAATTCTCAGAGATCAACCTGGCTTCCTATGTTAACTCGGGATGTATGGTGGACATGCAAGTCAACAAAGGTGGCAGCAAAGTGGTCAGGTAAGATGCTTGAGGACGAAAAGGAGCTCGAGTCCTTTGACGCATTTGCCCACGCAATCTGTAATCTGCCTCAGTGAGCCTGCACAAAGACTCCTGTTCTTTTCTCTCAGTGGCATTGAGCATGACTGTGTGTATGTAACATTGCTTGCTCTCAGAGAAATCCAGGCTGTAATGTGATTATGCCATGGGAAAACAAAAAAAAAGATTTTTACCCCTCTCTTTCACCCTTGGTGGGAAATTTGTGTGACACTGGTAAAAAGAGAGTTCAAAATATTTCATTTTGTCAGCTCTTGCACTGTTTTCATGTGTTTAAATGAACAGTTTTGGCTCTGGTTCTCACAATCACCATAATGGTATTCTATACTTCAAAATGCATGTATAACATGCATGGTTGCACTGCCTTCAAGGCTAGTTAAGCTAATCTGTGCACATGAACTACTAATCACTATGTAAGAATCAGATTACTTTTAAGCCAAATGAGCCTTGATTAAAGCTATTGTGGGCGGACAGTTCTGACAACTGCTTGCACTGTATACATCACTGTCATGCTGTTCATTACAGCAAGAATAAGTCATCTCAATCAAACATTTCATTTGCTAGTTTTGACTAGCTCCTGAGCATTTGGGTCATTTGGGTGCATCTGCAGTGAATTAAAAAAAAAAACCTTTTCATCTTGCGGAGGTGGCCTCTGGCCAGTAAGCTGCTCCTGTAGCAGCACCAGGAAGACAAGTTGAGCTGGATTTTTAAATAGACTGCTCTGTGTTGTGAAGTTGGCACTCCAGATCAGTGATGATCAGCTGATCTGGCCAACAAAGATGACTGCATGCTTCTCCTCAGCCTACTGTTAAAATGCCATTAGTGCTTTTAAAGAAAACATTTAATTGACAAAAGCAATAAATGAAACCCAGACATCACAGCTTTAGAGCATCTGTGATCAATACTTTTATCAACGGTTCACATAAATATATGTAAAATATAGAAAGGGGTACAAATAATGAAGAAGCTACAGTAATTATCAACACACTCTTCAGTTCCACACAGCTCTGTGGAATGGTTAGCATCTTTCAGCTAATTTTTTGGTTTTGCAGCCACAGCTTTTTTGTTTAGGCTTAGTCTTACAGCTACTATCAACTTTATTTACAGCCTGAGCATGCAGCTGTTTTTTAGCAAAATGCTCTAACCCCATAAACATATAAACTAGAAACCTGTCCAGCACCAAACCAAAGACAGACAAAGTAAGCAACTGTTTGGTAAACACAGTATAGCAATTAGCATAGAAAGAACAAGATATTTCCATCGAGAGTTGGTTGAGAATGAAACAGAGCTAAAAGGAGAGTAAATATTGAACTTAGACCAAGCTCTGAATGAATGCTAACATCAGCACGAGCACGCTCCACATCTGCTGGAAGTGTAAAGAAGCAACTGCTGCCAGTTTGCTGCATGGACATAAAAGGTGATAATATGTGAGTGTGTTGTTTACAGCTGTGAACACATTTTTATAGCTGTGTTTACAGCTGTTAACAGCTGTTTTCTGTTTTCTATCAATACAATGAAATTACTTACATCCATTGGAATGGGAGTAATACTATCATTACCTGAATATGACTTTAGCAACAAAAGACACTTTGACACATAACAGCAGATAAACACTCGGGTAAACAATAAAATTAATGATGGCTGAATCTCATTTAGCTGTCTAATTTCCTGGTCCTGCAAGACTCACTGTCACACTGTCATGATTAATAAAGAACAGAGCCATAGTTTTTAGTAAAAGATGGGCTTTTACCACCATGAAAAGTCAAAGTATGTGCTGTTAGCCTTGTTTGTTAGCTTTGTATACTTTAATAAACCAGATAATTGATATTTCATTATCTTTGAAACACATTTTGTAAAAAACTAACGTAATTCCTCCATATTATTAATCCCAAACCATTTTTAAAGCTGTCTTTTACCTTGTCTGGTAGTTTTGTTTGGCCCCTAGTTAGCTTTCTATTAGTCACCTACCATGGCGTCAACTGACAACTGACATTGCTAGAGAAGTGATCATGTGCAACATACAGTTTTTGCAAACCTTCAACAGTTCTCAGCTTCTTATCCTTCAGACGTCTTAGCTCCTGTGTCCCGATTGGTCTATTAGATCAGCTAACTGAGTGCATGCCACCACTCCTCACTTCAGCCTTCTTGGGGAATAATCAGCTAATCTGTGTTTTGGCCCCAACTCCACATAATTTTGCAAAATAACTTTCTTATCAGTGTTGAAAGTAGCATTTATGCCAGAACTGGCCTCAGTGTGCAGCCGAGTGTGAAATCAAGCGAGAATAATCACAGACTGGGAGCAGTAACAAGGCTGATATTACAATGCAACCTGTTGTCAGAATGGACACAGAGGTTATTGTGTGGGTTGAATCATTTTTGGTGATATTGCTGTAATGACAGAGAAGCCAAATTGGCTGCAGATGGTCTGACTGCTGCCGTGTTCGCACAACACTGACATTCACTGCCAGATTGTTGTGGTTTAGCTTGTCGTTTATGACTCCGTACTTGACTACAAATGATATAATGGTTGTGTATAGCTGGCAGCCTGATTGGTTGATGACCAATAAAACATGGTGGTTAGAATCGCTTTCTTGTAAATGGAAAGTTCAAACCTCCAAGAGTTAATATCTTTCATTGAGTAAGACGCTGAAAGTTTCTCTGGATAAGTTTCAGCCAAAGGACCCTAGAGTGTAAACTGATTAAAATCTGTTCTTGTCAGAGATTATAGCCAATGAAAGCTAATTATTGTTTGATCCCAATGTGTTTAATTCTCAGCCAGAAGAATGTGGAGATACAACCACAGATACAGGGAACAGACAAAACAGTTTTCCCAGGCATAAACTAAAAGCACGCTGTCTGATTACATTCTTCTGTGTGTGTGTGTGTGTGTGCGTGTGTGTGTGTGATATTCCAGAGGAAGCCCACATGCATACGGGCACGTCTACACTACTACTGTATATTTAAAGCATACTCCTGTTTTTCCACGTTTCCTCTGGCTGTCGTGTTCATTGCGCTCTGACCTCTGACCTTTATCCTCCGACCACATGCGTGCTCTTTGAAACACCTCTCCTCCACTGACTCTCTGCAGCAGCACACTTTCTCACAGTTCTGTGGTTTCAGGGTTGTTTATCCAATGAGGTTTCTCTCACTTGTGTCACGTTGGGTTACAAAAATAGAAATATACTTTATGGTTCAAGTTATCCAATGGAATGGAGACAATGAATCTCACATGATAGCACAAGAATAGGCTTAACTACTAATGTATTGTGTGTAAATCAGTCAAAATTTCACGGTGTGTGCTGGAGGTGTGTTTTAACAGTGGGTTTGAATTTAGTGGGTGGATGTATCAATGACACAAATGCACATGCACCGAAAAAAACATGCACTTGCTCTTTCCCACAGAGAAGTGGGTGTTCAAAAAGTCAAAATGGGTCACAAGTTTTCCTAGAGGGAAGAAACTTTGTCAGACATGGTGTGTAAGTAAAGAAATAGTGAGAAACTGAAGGGTGACTTAATTAACGAGTCTTCCCATCGCCCACTTAAAATTATAGCAGTCAAATGTGCCATATAAACTTCATTATAAAAACTGTTGTTTATTTTTACATTAATTTCCTACTACTTGCCCTCTTATACTTTGATGATAAAAAAATGCTGATGAGAAGTGCATGTAATTAAGTAATAGTATGATATCCTATGTTATCATTAATCAATT
>JAPZDY010000015.1:4878544-4917103 GCA_029783645.1 Ctenochaetus hawaiiensis | reverse complement strand
TTTGCTGTGTGTGATGCTGTTAGAGGACCTCCTCTGTGAGAATTTTTAAATCTCTGAAAAAGGTGATGTCATTATCTTGATGGGGGGAAACCCAGTTTTCTGTTGACCATTACATTTCATAATAATTACACAAGCCTCAGAGTAATTTCATTGTTTAATTAAATTCTGATTTAATATTGTTTCCCAAGACTTTTGGAGTAGACATAAATATTGACTTGCAAATAGATTATTAATGGTGTGTACACATCCATTTATGGAAAACTATGGGATGGGAAATCATGCTTGTGCACATACACACAGTCTCACAATGATTTAAATAAAAAATATTCAACAATTTGCATGCAAACATATACGACTCTGGCTCTGTGTGGTCTCAGATCCAGACAAAAATGTCTACATTAGACCTAGATTCATTTACTTTGACTTATTTTCCATATTTTTAACATACTTTTCTTTCTTCACAAATGTGTCTTTGTAAACAAAAACAGCTAAATAAAAAGATGTAGCAAAGCCTGACTGCCCGTTCCTGCTTTCAGGGCGTGCAAAGTGATGCTTACATGCAATTTTGCCACCACAATGTGTGAGTGCGACGTGCAACGTGGCAGGCACTGCACAGTCTACAGTACAGCACAGCGACACGCCACAAGGTACAGTAGTTATGGCATGTTGTTCCCTGCTGCACTGCTGTAGTCAGCCCTTTGGCTTCTCCGCTCTCCGCTGCCAAAACCTCCAGCGAGCTGCTCGGCTCCAAGTGGGAATGCTGGTCTGGCTGAAAGATGGATCACAGCAGCCAAAGTCTGATAAGCCACAGAGCAAGATTTCTCCCTTCCACCATCCTCACAGAACCCCAGTTATGGTTAATAAAACCCGTTGAATAATTAGTGGGGATTAATGTTGGGAGGTGGAAGTGTTAACTGCTGGGGATTGAGTGCTTCATTGAGCTTGTTTTATTGTTGCACTAATTAAAAGTTCAGTAGTTTTAGGTCACAGCATCAGGTAACTGAAATGTGGATGTAAAAGTTAAGGTGGAGATCCTCACATCAAAATTCAGTATTCAATGGAAAACCATTTATTGCTCTTTGAGGGTCTAATTAACACAAGCTGCTGACATTATTGCACCTACGAGGACACTGATATTCAGACAATGAATATCAATAAAACAAGCTGAACTCAAATTTAGGACGCTTTTTTTTAATACACAGCACAGATTTTGCATCATGAACTGATCATTAAAACAATTTAAATAGACCTATGCTTCTTATTCTTATACATAACATCGGTTTTATAGAATATAGCTAGCTAGCTCGCTATAATGGAAAACGACATTCACATTCTTTCTGCCTATTTAGCTCTGATTGTTTTTTTAATAGACACCTTCAACTTGTTTGAATTTCTAAATATATAAAAATACTTTAGATTAGCTGAATAATGTAAGAACTTTATTTGAAATTGGTCTCAGCAACTGTTCACCATATTACAGTTCAGATTTGCGTTTTTTTTTTGCCCTGTGTGGTTCTCGACCTCGCCATGGCCGAACAGCTTTGTCACATTCCTCGCCGTTCTCTGCCCCATAGATGGAGGGAGGGAGGCAGCCAGATTACATTAGCAGATCCTTGTCTGAATTCCTTGTGTTTTTTTTATGCTTTCTTTTAAATTTTTTTTTTGTCCTGAAAGCTGCTGGTCTCAACCAGACATGGCCAACCCTCTTTCCTCTCCAATCCCTACAAGACTCTCCTACTTTGGTTACCTCAGGTGACGATTTACTGCTTAGACCACACAGACATTTCACACACACATGCATGCACACACACACACAACACACACACACACAACACAGACAAGTCTTAACCTCCTCTTCACTTGACTCCTGTGAAAGCCCATTTTAATCAGTGAGGGAACTGTCTGCCTCGACACCTAATACCTTAGACAGGTTCATCTTGTTACCAAGCAAATAAATCCAATTCACAGACAAGCCGAGTTCAGACATGGCTTTAAGAGGCCTGAGGGTAGTTTCCTTTAGGAGCGCTGTGACTGTAATGAAAGCGTATAGTGGCCATGAGGCCCACTCCACCATCCATGCTTTTGTAATATAGCCATGAATACAAATGGCCCCTCTAATTCACTCAAACTCCTAACAACACTCATTTCCCCTTCTGCCAGAGGTCATTTGGTGCTCTATCGCTCTTGCAGCTCCTTTCCTCATTACATGTGCCTCCCGTGGGACTCTTCTCCAAATCCTCAACACAATCACTGTTAAGCAACTAACCGTTCTCTAATTTGTTTTGCTGGTAGATATGTTTAAGTCACACCCTCCCCTGTCTAGAGCTAATGCAAATTAATCTGCAAGTCCTATCTTCGTTGTTGGCATGCGTCCTTTTCTGTGTTTTTGTACGTGACCTTCGCTGCGTTCAGTGTGATGTTGAGATGAGTCCTGGTGTACAATAGAAGTTGAGCGTTGGCAGCCTTTACCAGGCCACCGCCCAGGATCTGAGCCACTGCTAGGTCACTCTGGTGGCACCAGGCCTGGAGCCACAGCCACAACCACAGGGAGTCCAAGATCCAGGCCCCAGGGACCACAGTATGATGCCAGGCTACAGGGAGCCACTGTAGACAGGCAGAATGAAAGATTCTCTAGGAGTCTTTGGACACTAAGTATATAATTTGAGATAAAAACACGATCAAGGAATCATCTTATATGTTTGAGTAACACTTCCTAAAGTAAAGACTCAAAATTCTTTAAAATCTATCATCCAACACCACTAATACTGTACCAAAATTATAATGCTCCATCTCTTTGTGTTACTTGTCCAGTTGAAGAGGGCTTTCCAAATCTGCCTTGATCAAAGTACCCAAATCTTTCAATTTGTTTCCATAAGTCAACTGAATCTCAATCCACCAATTTAAAAAAAAGAAAGTAAAAAAAGAAAAGTGCATGGTGTTTTTTTTTCTCATTAACTGACTAAGTGGACAGAGGGTTTTTTGGAAAACCCCTCTGCAGTTGTTCCTGATTAATGATGTTATCATTTAACAAAAACATGAAAAGTTTCCGTTAGCACAGCGCCAAAGTAAGTACTAGAGTAAACCCCAAGGCAAATATCTTTTTTTTAATGTTTGACAGAATTAAACATTTTTTCACATAAAAGTATTAGTGGTCTGCAGCAGTGCTGCCAAAAAACATGAGAAGGCAATCCTCTGCATACATAAAGGATAAATTTAATTGCTTTGAACTTACAACTGTTATAACCGTCTTCAAGTTCCACAAGTCAAGATTTTAAAGAAAAAATAAGCAGCTTGATGAAGATAAAGTTGGTTGTAACAGAAAGAACTAAATGTGAGAGCAACACTGAGATAAAACTAGACTCAGTTGAGTGTCTTATCTCTCAAATAACCTCACCATAAAAACGATGTAGAATAGTTGGAAATTTAAAAAAATATCTGGTTTTGCTTTCTTTCTAAGAGTTCATAAGAATATCTTCACTCCTATATGTTACATGGATCTAGTGCTGTGTGCAGAGTAGCTCAACACTAGAAGACAACTAGTGGAACCACATCCAAAGCTAAATCTGCTAACCAGCACATGCATCACTTGATAACACATTGTATCTTGTTTTTTTAAATTTGTACGCAAACAAAATGAACAAAGTGCGTTGAGTTTATTTATCTGCAACCTAATATTGCATTCATGCATTGTTGTATGAAGTAAAAAGTAGAAAGCTGTCATTATTTAGGGTATACACACAAATTAAATCAAGTTGGCTCCCTCCATCAACCAACCTTGTTGTTGAGGAAGAGGGAGGTGAGAACCAAGTCCAACACTCTAAACCCTGTTTCCAGTGAGAATTTGAGGCACATGATCATAGTTTGCTTAAACTACCAAACTACCTTTTTTTGCCGATTCAAACATTTGCAGTAATTAATTTTCCCAATATTTTCAACACAGAAAAGCTGGAGACCAGTGTAAAAATGTAATTGTAGTCTGACTGATTTGATCTGAATGTGGCATTGAACTGAGCAACAGTCTTTTAAGTTACTACCTTCAGCTTTTGTTCCCCAAGAAATATTAATAATACAGCACATAACTCCATGTAAAATTTAAAATTGTTCATGTAACATGGCTGTTTGTCTTTAAAAAATAAATAAGTGTTCATTTTTATGCTTTGCTGTTGTTGCTAGGCTCATTTTTGAACTTTTGTGGGAGATAGGCCAGCTGTTTTCCCCTGCTTACAGTCTCTATGCTAAGCAAGGTATTCATCTCCTAGCTATAGCTCCATAACCACAGACAGGAGAGTGGCACCAAGCTTCTCATCTCCCAGAAAGAGAGCAAAAATAGAATTTTCCTAAAATATATATGTAACTTTCATTTTTTAACACCATAAAAAAGTGAAGTGACTTTAATACTTCACTGTGATTACATAGCTGGATTTCCAAACTATGATCCACCCTGTAAACTTAAGTTTACATAACAGTTCTGTGTGGAGTTTTTTCCTGTGGTATCTCTTCTCGTAATAGGAAAGCACAGATTTTTCTCTCCGAGGTGCATTTTTCCCCTGATGACGGAGAGCCAGTTCAGCACAATACACCATTGTGCACAAGTACTACGCTGATCCTCGGTATGTACTGTTTGACATTTGTGGCATTCCCGCTGAGTTCTACCCCGATTATCCTTATCATTTAGAGACAGACTGATGGGAGGAAGATAAGACCCTTACCAGTCTTTGAGTCAGGAACAGTGCTGCTATAAAGACAAATGTTCCCCGCAATTCAGACATCCCTGTGGAGCCTATTAGAAGGTCAGAGATTCTGTTTGAAAAATGGATCTGGAGAACAAAATGGCAGCTTATTGTCTTGGGTTTGAATAGTTTTCTACTCTTGGAATGCTGATGAAAACATTGTGTTATGTTGTACAGTTGTGCAGTTGTACAGTTCATTGTGTAATGCTCCGGTTATAATTGTTAGGCTTATAGTATATTCATAACCAGGCAGATAAAAAGGTTGATGAACTTTTCTATGGCTTTAAAAATGTTTATTGCCACTTTGAGTCCCACCTGCCTTTAGTTATCACTCTCTAGCACTGACTGCATTTTGTTTGGCCTACAGAGGCAGTGGAAAGAAGCTATACACACTACATGGAAATTATACACTTCATAAAGTTAGAGTGGTGTAACATGAGCACTCATTTGATTTGTTTTTAGTTACCAGTTTTGTTTAACCCAAATAATAACTTTCCTTTTATCTCTGTTTAGGTCTCCTCCAACCTCTGAGAAAAACATCTGGCTCTTAAACTGTGAAATGCTCCGCCCTGATAAACAGCTAGTTGTTTACTTTGTCCGCCATTTGGTGTTAAGTTGGTAGCTCATACAATGGGTGTGTAGGAGCTTTTTCCAAGCAAAGAACTGGCTAATGGCCTGAAAATGATGCTGGTTAGAGTCACAAATTTAAAGATTCACTCTGTGGATTCAAAACAATAAAATTTGAGATGGTAATATTTGCTGTAGGGCTGAGGGACAGAAATATTCTGATAATAATTTCCTATAAGCTTATCACTACATGTGGCCACTTAAATATATAATCTACAAAAATATAGATTATAGCAGTTTTAAGAGTTGTGATGATTTGAGGCATGCTACAGTTCCTAGTGACTCACACACATGTTAGGCAAATATTGTACAGTAATACTGTGTCACTTTTACGCCAGTAATTATTTTTATTAAAGAAGTTAAAACTGGGTCAGTAGTGTAAAATGATTCCAAACTTTATTGATTTATGCATACCTTATGTTGAAATATTATGATATTTTTCATGTGAACATATGTGACAATATCAACGTGAAATAAGGCCCTTGAGACAAAATGTGCTCAAGAAGTTTGTTAGAACATTGTCCTTTTCCCCCCCGGCATATCTGTACCTATCTTGTTCAATTTACTATTTAAGTGTTGAGTTTATGATTCCACATGGATCCATTTCCACTTTATTTCCCAATCTATGATCCCCCTTCCCCCTTATCAGTGCCTGTTATCAGCCTTTATTGCACCACTGATAACCCGTTCAAAGGGCGCATTAGCATATTGCCTGTAAAATGATGACTGTAGGTCCCGAGAGTTCGGATCGTAAAGCCTGGATGTGCTGCTTTAGTGTAATCCAGAACCTGCGGGGAGCCTTGCTTCAGCAGGACGAGTCCGAGTGAACAGACAGAAAAACAAAGTTAATGGGTGACAAACCTCAGTAATGCTCTGCTGCTATAGGGCACTGGCTCCATTAACCGTAGCCCAGTAAAAGCCATCCCACTGGGCTGAATGTCTTCTGCATCTGGCCTTTCTGTGGTAATGAGGTAGCACAAAGGTTAAGTCTATTTGATTTTATGCATGCATGCGCTTAGCAATGACCGTCTGTGCTCTCCAACAATACAGCTTGTGGTTGTAAACAGATCATAATAGATAAAACAGGTATAAGAGGTTGTCCTTACTAATGTTCATCCTCAGGCACATATTTACATTTATGACAAAAGATAACCAAGTTTGACTTATCTCGTAACCCAAACCGTAAACCCCAAACACAAGCCAGAGATACATTTTGTGCAACTGTGTGAAGCCTACAAAAAAACTTGCTTTTCAAATTAACCTGAAAATATTATTTAGGTGCAGCTTAAGGTTGTTTGATGGGCAGACAAGAGGTGAGAAGGAAATGGCAGTAAAGAGAGGAGTGACTGCATGCAAGAAAAGCCCTGGCCTGACTTGACCCAGAGACGTAATTATAAGTTTAGCTTTGTGAAAACGCCAACCCACCAAGATGCCTGGAGACCAATTTTAGTTGTTGATTTAATCCTTTAAGTCACTCTCAAAGCATAGATACCCAATAAATAAATCCTTTCTTACCTGCGTTCCCACCTTATTTGGATTTAAAAATTTTGTGATAGCTTCTCTGCAATAGATCAGTTGTGTTTTAAATCTGTGTTGGCTCTTGCAGCTTTAAACTCCCCTTTCACGCTTTCGGGCAGAATGTTTTTTTCTTTTTTTAAACTTTGGGTGTTTGCTAGAAACAGCATTTTACACAAATGAGCCCATGTATCTATCAGGAACTTGTGTTTTCACATGAACTGTTGAGCCTGGTTTGGTTCTGGAGCCTCAATAAACAGCTTCATTCAGTATAAATAGCCGAGTCTTTGGTCTGTTGCCACTGCGGCTGAGTGCAGCAGCAGAGAGGAACAGCTGTAGTCGCTCTGTCGCCGAGACCAGATCGCTCCTCAGTCATCCTGCCAGTTCTGTCTAACATAAGCAACACTTGAAGACCCAGAGTCTGTTTGAGAGCCTGGCTGTAATTTCACCCTACAACCTGCAGCCCTTTACCTCATGTGTGTGTTTATACCTTTGTGTGTATGCCTGTATATCTTAATTGTGTATGTGTGACATGCAATTATCTGCGTCTGCAAGAGAGCAAAAGTAATTTTCTCACCTGAGAAAAAACATGCTACCATTTTCACTTATATTTTTGCCTTATTAAGGCTGCACTTATGAATGTTTTTATATCAATAGCGGGTCAAATGATTTTGCGTAATGTGAAAGGAGTCACGTGAAATGCAGAAACCACAAGTATTTTCAGCTGACTCTCGCTTTAGGTCCAGAGAGTTCAGCTCTACAGAGGGAAACTGAGCTGAACAGAGTGTGTCAGCATCTTTAGGCTCATTGTTTTGGTTTAATGGCCAAAGCAGCCTCACAGAAGGACTAATTCATAACCAGCTAAAAAAAATACAATGAATGCAGCTTTAATTATGCAACTCTGTTTGCAATTTTTACCTGTTTCAAAGTGCCATTCCTGTTAAATGACTGAAATCTGACTTTGTAAATCATTGAAGAGAACCTTCTAATTTGAACACAGTATTTTAAAGTTCATTATTTTTTCATGTTTATAAAAGTTTTTTACATGTAAAAGTTCTGTATTTTACAGTACAATTTCTAATTAGTTAAGAGCTCTTTGATATTAACCTTCCAACTGACTAAACTTTCAACTTTCTGTGTATCCTAGTTTAGTTTTATATAGTATATAGTATAGCACTAATCTACTAATTTGCATGTAAAAATTTAATTGTCAAGTCTTAAATTTGCATATGCAGTAACTAATCATTTGAGTGTCTAAAATCTGTATGACAATCAGTCATGCAGGCAAATCACACTCACTTAGTTGGTTCTTCAAAAAACAACAACAACAAAAACATGTACCATACATTTGCATTTATTACCTTTATGATTCAGATACATTATAGTTTGCTAACCCTTATTCAGTATTCAGTATTTATCATCCACCTTTAGGTAGTGGGTGCAAAGCCAATAACAGCGTACAGGGTGTGAGTGCTACAGGTGGTGCACTGGACTGTGGTCTGGCAGCTTCAGTCAGGGGTCATGCCTGCATGGTGGTAGTGTTGTTGGGGGTGGGGTAGAAGTGGCAAATTTTTTAATGTTGTGTTTACAGCCTGTGAGCAACAAACTACTGATCATGTTACAAAAAAAAAAACAGAAAACAAATGCAGGAATCTGAAACATGCACAGTTGCACAATATCTGAATCAAAACTGAAGGCATGAAGAAACATGGCTGCAGTCAAAGTGAATTTCCTGTCTAAATGTGAAATGTAGAGTGCTTTAAATGAGGCTTCCAGGTGCTTGATGGGTCGCTTGGCACTGCTCCCAGAACAGTTTGTAAAGGAAGGATTAGGATGTGTTAATTAGATAGATGGTCCAAAAAGATTAGGTGCACCGAGGAGCATTTCTTCACCACTTTAGCCCAGCACAGTCACTGAATAATGCAGGCTGACTACAAACACAAGGTGCAGATACAGTGTGTAAATGTGCTGACAGAGCTGTCAATTCAGGAGGAGCCAATAGGTGATGATTTCTGACCTGGGTACAGTCAGGTGAGCAGTTTAAAGTGAAAGGGTGATTTTCTCTTAAAACATTTATTCAAGAAAAACTGAGTTCACGTTTTGTTACTATTTTTGAAATGCACTCATCTGCCTCAATAAAATTGTCCTGTTAATGCATCACTTCTAATCCTTAGATGAGCAAAAATGTCTGCACTTAATCCTTAGATGAGCAAAAATGTCTGCACTAAAGAATGGCAGTTTGTCCAACTCTTAAACTAAGACCAGATCGTTGGGTCGACAGCCAAACATCGCTATTTTTATATCCAATCTGTTGGGCTGGCTGGAAAATTGATATATAGGGTCATTGGATTTCATCGTTATTATAAATTACTTTCATTTGAGAATACCTTAAATATCGGTTTTCGCTCTTTGCAGACTTGTAACCCAAACCCTGCGAAACTCCACAATCTGATGGTTTTCTCTCCATATCTGTCTTTCTGCAGGTCTTTCAAGCCAGACTTTGTCCTGATTCGCCAGCATGCCTACAGCATGATCCCAGGTGAGGACTACCGGAACCTTGTGATCGGCCTTCATTTTGGTGGTGTCCCCAGCATCAACTCTCTTTACTCCATCTACAACTTCTGCAGCAAGCCTTGGGTGGTAAGCAGTCTTTAACTTCTGTGTTCAACCCACACAAAGGTGTCCCAGGTCCCTCCCTCAGTGGCTCCCTCTGATTTATTTGGGCCATTAAAGCGAGCTGTAACACCTGTCTTTGGAGTTCGCAGAGCGAGTGGCCCCCACCACCGCCACACATTATTACTCACTCTGCACTCAGAGAAAACAAGATACAAGACTCCAGTGAAAAGGGTGTGAATGCTTGGCTCGACTCTGGCTCATAATTACAGTCTTGTCAGCTGCACTGCAAGTTTAAAGGAGAAATATGTTAAACAAAGACCGCAGACATTCCTTCATCATTTAGTGAAAAAAATTCACCTCTCCATTTTGCAGCTCACTTTTCACCGAGCAACAACCCCTAGGGATGACAATGATGCCAATACAGAAAAGCCAACAACTGCAGTTTCTAGAACAACCATTTGAGGCAGCTTCCAAAAGCAAGTTAATCTTAAGGGAGTTGCATATTAAGAGGGTTTAGCTTTTAGTTTAGTTTAGTTCTTTTGATGGCAACAAGTCTCTACTTTGATTCTCTGTGAAAATCAAGACACAGAACTGACAGATGCTTCAGTTGGGTGATCCATCACTATTCATGATTAGCAAATGGTACCTCACTTTTTGCAAAACAGTCTCTTACTTTATTTCCCAAAAGCCAAAAAAACATTTGGAGATCCCTCTCATCAATGCAAGGATCAACTGAAATTTTGCAAACCAGAAACAATACTGATGAACATAATAACAAAAGTAGCCATGTTGGATTTCTTTTAAAAAAAAACATTATCATTATCAAGTTTATTTTCAAGGATACCTCCTCCGTCCTGTTTTGACATGTTTGAAACATTACTGTATCTTGGCAAGAAATAGTCCCACACATACCTCCCTGTAATATCTCAACTTGTTGCTTTTACACTTTGATATTTGTGTAAATTAAAGTAGATATAATGTGATAATTAATGAAGCTCAGTGGTGCTGCAAGGCAGATGTTATTGCAGCTGAGCAGAACTAGGTTAGCTGTTCCCTATCTTTGTAGCACTGGAAGTGAAACTTAGCAAAACATAAATGTTTTGAAGTCCCCCTGTTAATGTGGTGATTCACCATTAAAAGCTCAGTAAATAAAATATATGATAAATCTTGCAGCTCATAGCACAGTGCTCCCTCCCAGTTAGATTGGATCAGTGTGTGTGCTAACTGCATTACCATACAACGGTAATGTCTCTTTGATAACTATAAAGCAGGTCAGTGTGCTGTTCACTGTAATCCTGCAGGTTAGTTTCTGAATCTGTAGAAACTTTGCCTGGAGATTAAACAATAGATTGGAAATCTTATGCTATGTTTTTCAAACAGTTGCCAACAATGTTGAGGCACTGACAACAGAGCTGAGATAAAGCACAGATATTCTACAATCACACATAGAAAAGACACCATTATAAATGAGGTATAGAAACATTTCTGCACCCAGTGCAACTGAAAATCACCCAGGATGCATTGCTGCTACAACGTGAAGCCAACTTTGTGTATTCACAGCTGGATGCAAGAAGTTCAGCATGATAAACTAAAGTAGGTAAGGCGTGAAAGAGGAAGTAGGACCACCAGAAAGGAAAATAACATCACCTCATCATTATAGAACTCCTCAAATACATGACTCCTGGGGATGTGAAAATAAGGGCTTAAAGGGCTACAGGTGTTTAGACATCCACAGTGAGAGTTGGGTCTAACTGTAATGGGTAACATTTTAAAAGCACTATCCCAATCTGATGTGAATCTTGACCCATAAATCATGCAACTTGCCCTCTGGTTTACAAAAATATGTATGTATGGGTTAAATTCTTTTGTCAGTGGCCGTGAACAAGACACAAGCTTCGAGCTGTTGTTGATCCCTGGGAGCCATATGGTGCCTGTTCCTCAGGGATGGGTTAAATGCAGGGAATCAATAAAGAATCCTTCTTCTTTGTGCTGTAAACACAGGTGTTACTCTCAAAAGTCCCCCCTCCTTTCCTCAACTGCTTAAACAATGATGTCTGACAGTCTTGTTTATTTCTACTTGCAGTTTTCTCAGATGATTAAGCTCTACCACTCCCTCGGTCCTGAGAAATTCCCTCTGAATGAACAAACCTTCTATCCCAACCACACACAGATGGTGAGTGCCCTTCCTTTTTATTTAAACAATACTTGGATCAGACACACACTCACACATAAAAATCACTATAGACCCTCTGTAGCCCGTTTTTCATTAAATCTTTATTATAAAAATATAAAACACAGAAATTAAGTCAAACATTTCTATAACCCCTACAAGGAAACACCCCCCCAACACACACACTTCAGGAATAAGTGTTTACACACAGACTATACACAGCTTCCTTGATTGGATTTTTTAAGGATCAAACTTGACCAATTGTTTCTGTGTTTAGCAGACATTATATTGACACAAACATGAACCACAGAAATAGTGACACATGAACACCACAGATGGAGAAAGAGCCCCGTCATCACGTGTGTAGCAGAACTCAGGAGAAAATATTTAAAGGTTAAGATTTGTTCGCTTGACATCGAATATTTTCCCTCAAAGGTCAAAATTCAATAGGGTAGATTACAGCACTGAAATAAAAAAAGATGTATTTACTAGACTTTACCATAATTACAACAATATTTTGTCATTTTGAAACGGAGATGAATCAAGAATTTGTTTGTGTTTATATAATACTAGCTTATTATTAAGCTTATTCTTATATATGCTTACTTGCTGCTTGCCGGGTGAGTGTTAGCCT
The DNA here is from genome assembly GCA_029783645.1 of Ctenochaetus hawaiiensis. Lineage (NCBI taxonomy): Eukaryota > Metazoa > Chordata > Actinopteri > Acanthuriformes > Acanthuridae > Ctenochaetus > Ctenochaetus hawaiiensis. Next base: position 4,904,811 of record JAPZDY010000015.1, on the reverse strand, counting down.
AGCTTAGCATAAAGACTGGACCCACAGGTTTAGCTCTATTAAGAAAAAAAAGCTTACAAACAGCTCTAAAGCCCATTAATAAAAACATTTTATCTTGACTATGATGTCCTTGAGTGTACAAAGTAAAAGACTCTATGAAGTCACTGCGCCTGGCCAAGAAAGAGTCCAACAAATAACTACCTGTAATTTCTCAATATGTTTGTACAATTTGTTATCTGCATAACTTAAACAAATAAACAAGTGAGATATAAGATGATATTTAATGAGTTTTAGTGGCAATGGTATGCAGATATTATTACAGGTGAGCAGAACCTAGTTAGCTGTTTCCTGTCTTTATGCTTGCATAAGCTAAGCTTACTAGCTTGTTGTAGCTACGTACTTAGCATGCATAAGAGGGATCAATCTTCATTTGTAGCTTCAATTAAGACAGTGTATCAGCATATTTTCCACACTGCCTAACTACTCCTCTGTTGTCAACCAAAAAAAAGCAAAGGGACAGTTTTTGTCCTCAGTGTTGGCCACATTTAATGTCAGTAATGAGGGGGCCATTTCTCTTTATGAGGCAAATCTGTGTCTGTTACTGGAATGGACGGAGTGTAGAGCACTGGGGAAAAATTAGAAGAAAAAACCCTAGATGGGAGCAGGTGAGGAAGAATGGATTTAGTGACAATAACGTTACTTTCATTTATATATACAGTATAATGTCCATTTGAAATAGTTAAATACAAAAAGATTGAATATACATTTACAAAATATCTCATTGTCTGAAACCTCTGCTTTGACTTGACTTTCGCTGGATTGGTGAAGAGTACCAGTTGGGGGGACTATGATCAAGCTAACAAAAAAGTACCGTGAGTACCAATACATTGGAGATGCTGGTCCTTCATTCTGGACGGTTGTACAGGCTGTGATGGTTGTCACAATGTAGGTTTGACCTGTTTATATATATATATTTCTATATATATATATGTAGGTATATAATTTTTGATTTTTGCAGATATACCACATGGTTACAGAGTGATTCAATAAACATATAAATAAATGTATTACAGAGGTTTCAGCTGAGTTGATAGTTCATTTCTGTAGCTTATGTTATATACAGCAAAAAAAATAAAATATCACCGTCTCTGCCAGAAGTGAGCTCTTCCCTGGGTTGGCACTGTAACAGACATTTTTAGCCTTTCTGATATTCATCAGTGCTCAACAGAAAGGGCGGTGTTTGTGATATAACTGTAAAATGAGTTACATTGCAAACATTCAGGTAAGCAGAGATACTACCATCCATAAAGACACATGTTGCAGTCAGAACTGAACATAATTGATGTATACTTCACTGTAAAACAATACCAGTTTCAAAATGTATTTTGAAGCCAAACTTAAGTGGTATGGCTTTGATAGCCATACCACTTAATCAGAGCTCATACCTCACATTGGCACTCGATGGGTATAATAAAAAAGATTCTTGGCTCTGCTCTGTATTGCTGAAGTGCAGAACTGAGTCTAATGCAAGCAAGCGCAGTTCAGTAGCAACAATGTAACATCTTAACACCTCGAATTTACATCAATCATTGGCTGAACTTTTTTGATTGATTGAAATTCATTTGATACTCTGTGGGCTTCAGTTTTAAGAGTCCTTGATTTTTAAAAGATAACCTGCTTCAATGCATAAAATGACCATGATACTACATTGGCAGTAGGCTAACTGCAGGTCAGTAGTTGATGGCAATGACAATTAATACTTGTAATTGTGTTTAGGTCACTGCTTGTCTTGGGGATTAGCTCTTCAATTCTGAAGTCCATTTTTAAAAATCAGTCTTTTTAACCTGTTTTACACTGCTGAACTCTAAAGAGACGGTTTGGTGCAAGGACTGTTTGATTTGTAATTTGGGGAAATGGTAATAGAGTTTAACAGAGCGATCTGCATAACAAAAAAGGTATTGTTTTCTATCAGAAGTGCTACGAAACAGGCACTGTTATGGATTTGATCTTCTTTTTTTGCCCATTTTAAGAGTTTGTCACCCAGGCTAGTGAGCTTTAAGAGTCCTGTAATACTCTAGAAGTGATTGGGATTGGAGGGGGTCAGGGAGGCGGCAGTGGATTTCAGGCAGGTTGTGTTAGGGTTCAGGGGTCGGTGGTGTTGATGGTGGTTTTGTCACGTGCCGTCATGCCCCGGTACCAGCTGCAGTAGCCCTCCTTCTGTTGGATGCAGGCGTAGTGCCTGGACTGGTAGCCGGGATAGCCGAAGTGGGACAGCATGTCCGTCCATAGGCACTCGTTCTTTGAGGTCACAAAGCAGGGCAGGTAGTGGCAGGGTTTAATCTACAGAGACAGAAGCGAAACTAAAGATGTAGCCATGAAGCAGGAAACAAATCTAGAAACTAGCAGCAACTAGTGTAGACTCACTGTGTTTTAACAGTAAATACTTTATCTGTTTCCCGTTCTTACTGTAATATATACCAGTATATGTTAAAACTCATCCTTCCCTTTGTTATTTTTCTTGGCATGTCTCTCCAGTATCGTTATTTGGTGACCTTTAGCCTGCCCTCATACCTTAATTTAAGTATGCTTTAAATTTCAAGTAATTTTAAAAGAATAGTTTAACTGCTTTGGACATTGGTTTATTTGTTTTCTTAGCAAGAGTTAAATATAAATATTGACACCACTGTAATAACTGTACACCAAATTAGAAGCTAGAGCCAGCAGGTAGTTAGCTTAGCTACAATAGCTTAATACTGGAGACATCGGTCTAAACTGTCTCTCCAGTTTATATTTTTACAAAAATTCACCTTAAGTACCTTTAAAAAACTACTTTGAAAAAAATTATCTTTTTGCTTCGACAGTAAGCCAGTATTTTTTGTTTGTTTGACTGTTTTTAATTGAGCTGAGCTAGCCATTTCCTAAGCTTGCACTCTGTATGCTAAAGTAAGCTAACACTCTCCTGGATAAGCATCAAATTTAGCATTGCTATGACATTAAAATATAACCAGCAGTAGCATGATAACAGTGAGTCTACAATCTAGAAGTTTGTGCAAAGGCCAAAGTAGAATTAGCATGATGAGCCATTAACATATGAAAAATCTCACAATTGTACAAGAGAGATGAGTTGGAATAATCAGAGAAAGGAAGTATGATTTGGTTGAAATGTAAAAGGGTGCACATGCGCTTGGTGAAACATCAAGAACTTGGAATCTTGTCTTTGCTCTACTTCTATTCAGCTTTTGCTTTCAGTCATTTACTGCAGCGGATTAATAGATGAGGTGTATGAAGGCAGTTTTTTATGACTATGTGCAAAACTAATAAGCATTTCCCAGCATTCATATGCTTTATGCTGTGGAATGTTAAATGAACCTCAGCCATCTTTCTGAAGCAGTGATGTTTTTGTAGTTTCATAATGATTCAATTAGATTTTATTGAGCCCCTTTCATGCGTCACACCTCCAGGTGCTCACACAAAAGCAGCTTAACGGATGAATACAAAGCGTGAATTGACAGGAAGATTCACACAACTATTCAAAGGTGATGAACGGAAACGCAGTGTTTAGTGACAGCAAAACGGAGTCATCAGCTTCATTGAGCTGCAGTTATATGGATCTGAATGAGCTAGAAAATTCAATTAGCAAGTTAGAGGGCACACTTCCCATTATGAGTGTTTTTGTAATTCAAGCCTGGAGAGTCTGTCCTCCACGGTTCAGAGATGTTCATCATAACTTCCTGGTTTGAGTGGCTTTAATGGTGTGGGGAATTATTCTCTAACTTGAATGACATGCTTCCTGCTTCCAGTTCAGTAAATCATCATTTGTGGAGGAATGCGGAGGGCGCCGTAGTGAGTTTAACAAGTGTGATGATGTTTATGCCTGCCTGTGCTTACTGACTCTCAGACTGAAGTCTCAGTTGATCGATGGCCTTCTCTAGATGCCTCTGGGTTGCTGCCATGTATACACTGTTTACAGGCGTTGGCCTGCACTTGGAACAAATAGGTCTCTCTGCTAATCCACTTATACTGATAGGGGCCAATGGTGTTAGCAGATGTCCAGGATTCTGCTGTACAGTAGGACGTTTTCGAGGCGGGTCAGCAGCTGCACAGCAGCAGGCTACATGTTTGAGTCATAAAACTGGGAATGAAGACTTGAGCCAATTCCAGACTTGTTAATAAATAACTCCCAATGGTGGCTGTAAAACTCGTTTTCTCTCTATTTCTGTCTCTGGAGAACATCCATGTCGTATAATATCATTATAATATATAACTCCCAGAAACAATAATATCGCATAACAACCATGTAACCATGAAGGTCACTTTGGGTATGAATAAAGATTTTTTGCTTGTCACATATGCAATGGAAGTTGAACAGTAGCATTACTGAGCCTAAACTGGTTTGACATTTCACATACCAAGGTGCTCCTGTTAGAGGTATTTCCTTCCTCTTGTAATAATTAATAAGACTTTGTAGTAGGGGTCAAGCAATTGCAACAGTTTTATATTTTTTTTTTTTGTTACATTTTTGATGGTAAAATGGAGAAGCACTATGTTTAGCTCCTCCTTTTCTTAATCCTCCTCCTTCCTCCTCTTCCCTCATCTTCCTTGTTCTTGCTGGATGGAGTTTTCTGGTTTCCACTCACCCTGCAGTTGCAGCCCAGCTGGTAGCGATGGTTGATGCCTTTCTTCTGGGCCAGTGAGAGGCGCTCCCACCGCTCGTTGAAGTTGCAAAGCCCCGTATAGACCTTGTCATCATACACCCGACCTGAGGAAAAAACAAAAGAATGGAGGGATTTGATTTTAAAAAAAGATATTTTTGAAGTACCATTTGAAGACTTGGTAGGTTTCTGCTGTTAAACACACTTTTTGGATTTAATTCTCAAGCTGAAGTTGAACTGTCAACCCCTGATTCCAGCTTATCAGGAAGTGTTGATAGGACTTTTCTCTTTTGCAGTCAGACAGAGGCTAGACAGGCTGAAAGGCTGATTAAACACAAGCTTTTATGAAGTAACACCTTGGCATTAAAATTTGCAGCCATGCTGGTAGTTCTGTTAGACTGCAAGCTAAATGCTAATCTTAGCATGCTAACATGCTCACATTGACCATGCTAAAATGCATATGTCTAGCAGGTAGAATGATTAAAGTTTTTACCTTTAAGCTTAACTCGTTAACAATGCTACATTTGCTAATTAGCGCTACACAAAATTACATCTGAGGCTGACGGGCATGTCATAGTAGTTTTACAGGTAATGCTAAATGTTATTGGATCATAGTTCATTCTCAATGGGAACATAAATGTAATTAGTGAATAAAAATTCTTGGTCTTGAGCCATGAGGTCATGAATAAAATTTTAATATTTGGTAATTTCATAATCCTCCACATGTAACATAGGATTATATAAACTAAACTACTCAAGTAATTTGATTTGTTTGTGTATGGTAAGATGATCTCATACAGTAAGCCCATATTAAATCAACACCCCTATTTCTAGGTATCCAAAGGTCAGCAGACATCTATATTTAGTGCTGGACCGTTTGCGGCTTATTGACTCCTGAGACAGGTGCACTGTGGCGACCTGCGAGCACTCAGGAACATCATGATTTGTCACCATATGTCTCTTGGCGTGTTGTCACCACGTGAGAATTTGACAGCTCACAAATATGTGCTTCTTCGACCCCCCTGAACCTCCCGCTCAGCCTGCATCTCCGCACTGGGATTACTGGAGTCACTTGCAGGCTTATTACATGGTGTTGAGTGTGGGACATGCTCCTAAAATACTAATCAGGGCTGGAGCACCCTAAGCTTGATCAAAAGAAGAGGCAAGCAGTTCCTCTCACATGCCCTGGTGTGTTTAAATTGCACATAATAGAGTCCTGATCATGTACAGGACATTCTTATTATAGATGCCTTGAGAGCAGTGAAAGATGTCAGTGATGTCACTCGCACCCAGGTTTGGTAAACATAGCCATCGCTGCCTGGCAACGTCCGCTTGTTCACTTACACTGAAGGGTGTAGTTACAGTATTTACAGGTCGGGACTTAGCGACAGTTATACGCCAAGCACAGCAGGGTCCAAAGTAAACTGCACCTCTGTTAGAAATAGCAAGTCATAAAAATCTTCTGGAAAACGCCAGTTGCTTCCTACTAGCTGTTAATTACAAGTTGTGAGAGAGAGAAAACTGCCTTTTGCTGTTTCTGGCATGAGATGTTGAGGAGAATGAATGTAAAAATGTTAAAAAGGACTTCAGCTTTGCTTACTTGCACGGTAGCAAATGGTAGTTTATAAATAGTGGGAAAGTTTATGTCACAGGACAAATGAAGAGGTCCTTGGAGAGGAGAGGACTGAGGGATTACATTAGGCCAGACAAACACCAAATACTTAGAACTCTGAAAGACCTCTCAAGGAGCAAGCTTTTGTTTACAGCAGTAACCCAACTGAAGTTGAAGTTGAGACAGATTTTGTATTGAGCGTTTTGTCACGAAGGAAACAAGAAGTTAAAAGTTTAAATTGAATTGAGGTAACAATGCAAGATCAGAAATACAGATTTCCTATATTTATTTCCAAATATTTAATCCCAAAGGCAAGTCATCTGCAAAAAGCAGATTAAAAACAGAATTTTAAAAATTAAACCAACTTAAACCAACAAGCTTAGACATGCTTCAGCGCAGGTCAGGCATATTTTTTCTTACTCATCTAACACCTAATTAAACATCTAATCAGTTGCAAATAGGCATAAATAGTAAATATTCAAAATTTCTATGTAAATTATCTAACCATGGTGAGTTAGCTTACCTGTGATCAGGTACTGGTACTTGTTGATGTCAAACTTGACGCCACACAAACTCTCTGATGCATCTGTGTAAATGTGCTGCACGTGCTGGACTTTGTCAAATCCTTTGTACATCTGCAAAATATTAGAAACAAAATTGGAGTTGAAACTTGAAAAAAAAATTTGCAATGCTGTGAACCCCTTATCCTGGCACTACACTCTCGACTCCACCTCCTCCCATAAATAATCAGGAATGAAAACAGTGTGCTGGCTTTATCAGATGACATTTCTTCAGGAATGCCTCACGGGAGAAGGAGTATTAGGCACTGCCCTTAACTAAATCATAGATAACGTGATTACGTTGTGTTATGTGCTTTGACTTTGAAGCTGTTTTGGCAAGGTCATTGCTTAACTGTGCAACTCGGCTCCTTCTATTCATCTCAAGTATGCAAAAGCCAACAGACAGCGTTTGCCTTGAGAACTGTTGTGCTTTCTTCAGTGTCATTTATTTTTCTGGGAATAACAGGAAATCCCTGTTTAGACGTGTCACTCCCAGAAAAGCAGAACAAAATGTTACCGAAGCCCGAAACTGTTGAGGTTTGGGAAAGCAAAAGACATTTGTCTCAGAGGATTTGTTGAAATTTAGAGAGAATTGTGTTCTTATTGCCCACAAGGAAAACCACTATTTGCCATATAAAGCAGTAGACTGTAATACAAATAAATAGCCAAAGAGGTACAAAGTTCACATCTAATTCCTGAGGATTATCCTTACAATGGTGATTGGTGTGGTTCTCTAACAAAAGGCTACTTAATGCTTTTGTTCGAACTGGGTCTGTACTGGTACAGAGCATGACTCTGTCGAAATGTTTACACTCTGAGTGAGGAGTTTGGTTGAGTCGTAATGCCTGTAAGCATGCTAATCCTCTGGCCTGGCTCCTGTCTCAGCAGCAGGCCAATGTCAGCATCTGTCAGAAATATGTAGCGTTATGTAAGAATATAGAGGAAGTGAATAACAGGCTTTCGGGCTAAATATCCCAAACTGCATTTCAGCTATCACACAGTGGCTGAGGAGGCGGGGTCAGAGAGACAGTCGTATAACTAAAGAGTTCCTGCCGCATCCAGTGTATGACATTTTATATGCCTGAGCTTTTTAATAACAGACCAAAGAGTCATTCTTAAATGGAAGAAATTTAAAATAATTATTATTTCCTGTTAGTAATGGCTCTGTTCAATAGCTTCCTTGTTATGATAAAAAAAGAAAAAAGGGGCTGTACAGCATAACCGGCAGAGAACTGTTGTGTGGAGTCATTGAGCATTACCAGCTCTTATGAAAAAGTTTTCTCAAAAGATAAACTATTAAGTATGGAGAAATAATATATAAATAAAATAATTAATAATTAAAATAAAACCAGCAAATGAAACTACAACCTAAGCCATTTTTTCCATGTTGAGCATTCTGTTCAAGTTTACATCTAATAGACAAGCATGTTAATTTCTACGGCAACAACAATGTGTGTCTTGAACAAGTATGATTAATCAAAACATTTTGGTTAAACCTATTGAATCTTAAACAAACACACAACATAAAACATGACATCCCAAAATGGCTGTCACATCCTAACCTTTATTGGTGTAGATATGATTGTGCTGTCATCCCTTCTCTACATTAGAGTGAAAGAAATAGTTTATCATTTTGGAAAATACGCTTCTTGCTTTTCACTGTATGTTAGATGAGAAGATTGATAACACTTGCATAACTGTACATGTAGTATGGAGTGTGAGGGTTTGGTGATTAGCTAAGTCGAGACTTGAGGCTGTGGAAAACAGCAAGCCTGACTTGGTCCAAGGATTTAAATGTTCAATTATTTGTTTAATCCTACACAGAAATATACTGGCAAGTTGTGTTTTGATGAGATACAGCATGTCAGTCATCTATTAGGAGCATCACAGGTGTTGATAAGCTAACTGTTTACCAGTGCTTCCAGTGTGCAGCTAAGCTAGGCTCTCTAAGCTACATATAAAACTGAAGTCAGTATGATTAGCGTAGCTTAACATGAGGCTTATCACTAAGACAAAAAGCAGGGGCAGACAGCTAGAAAAACTGGTCTCTTTAGCACCTTCCAACTACTAATTGAGTAATTTAGGCTGAATAAGAGAAATCTGCTTGGTATGATATGTAAATGTTTATGCTTTAGAGTGCTGAAGGGGTTTATTCTGATTTTGAGCAAAGCCAGACAAACTGTTCTGCCCCTCTTCTAGTCTTAATGCTAAGCTAGGCTAATTGTCTCTAATTCTCTGCCAGAAAGGGAGTAGGTATGCTTCCTAATGAATCCTACTATTTGTTTAATGTTGAAGGATATTCAGTTTATTGCTCAGCAGCACTACAGGAGAGGGTTTGAGCTCTCACCTTCATCTGCTTGACTGTGTAGCGCATTGTTCCAAAAGGTCCATCTCTCAACAGCTTCTTGCCCACCACTTTAGCTCGAATCACTGCAAAGAGAGGAAACACACTGGTGAGGGTTTTTGAAATGATCAGAGCAAACTGTCACATTCCTTTAACATAGAACTTTGAGCTTTTCTTCTCCAATCCACTAAAGTAACACACTGCCTCGGCCAGTAGGAGGCATTAGCAAACCCATTATAAATACCATTTCAGGACGAGGTTGGCACCACAGTTAATCCGTTTATCCGATTTTCTGCATTGCTGCTGTGTGCCAAGGGAGGCCAGTGGGAAAAAAAACACAACAGGGACATTTGAGTTTGATACAGAAATTAGAGGAAAGAGGCCTTGTCCATGAACAAAGACTTGAATGACTGAATATCTGGGATGGAAATTGTGGCAGTCGCAGGAAACATTGCATTGACTGTTTCCCAAAGCAGGTTTTGAACATAGAGGTTTATTATTTAGATCAGAGTTAGCAAAATGTGACTCCAGTCAGCTTCTTGGCTGGTTAAAAACAGAATAGTAATGGAGTAATATAAGAGGAAAGGGTGCAGTGAGTCTCCTCTGTTTAAACAGGTTACCTTCTATATTGGGATCAGGGCTTGAAAAAGATCTAATCTGTGTGCAGGACCCTCATGTAGACGTCTGCAAGGTGAAAACGCTCAGTGGCGACTTTGATTTATTTGCTTTCACTCATGTTGGAGTAAGGGGGCTTATTGTGGAAGGCCAGGGTGCTGGGAGTGCAGAAATGGGTGATAATTTGAGCCGCTGAATAGAGTCTTACCAGAGCTGCGGGCCCTGCATAAGTGTTCAGTCCTCTGTGAAGTTCACCTGCTGCCCACAGCCGACCGAACACAGACATAACTAACACTGGCCATGTTTGTTATCTTCTCCCAAAGGAATTTCCTTCACACATTCTTTAGGGGCTCACATTCCCCAGAAAGGAGAAATTAGAAGCCTTTCATTCTTTCTCAACTGAAGAAAGAAATGAGGCATATGGCATTTTCTGTTTGGTCTGTATTTGTCTTGCTGTCCGACTTCCAGGCAAATGGAAGCGGACATTAAAATAAAACTCAAACAGGATCCAGCCACCCAAAAGTGGTGACCACAAATTTATTTTGGGCAAGAAGAACCCAATGTGAACCAAGTGTTTATTTAAATAACCCCAAAATCTTATTTTGATCTAGTATGAATAAATTCAAAAAATGTATTATTACCAATGGTAATACAGTGTACCAAAGTCAGTTAAATTGGTGTGTTTTTGCAAATGTTGCTCATCAAGTGTTTGTAAAATTTGATCAGGAGTGAAATATAAAGGATAGTTCTTCTCAATTTGTCTTAAAGTACAGCTAGATGTGTAATAAAAAGTAAGATGATCACCAGAGCTCTTGTAATTTGTCTTATAAAGACCAAGAATGCCCTTTTAAAATTTAATGGAAATCCATCAAATAGTTGTTGATATAACTGCATGTGAGTCTAATGTTGGCGCTAGATAAAAAGTCAAGAAATAACCAAAGTCAACATGATTATTTCACAGGGCACTATAATTAACTCTATGATATTTTTATTCCATGGGGAAAAAATCTAACAGTTTTAGTCTGGACCAAAGTTATGTTCCAACCAACCAACATCAAGTCTTACCTGCTAGCTTGGTTAACAAACCATTTTGGTAGGCTATCTAATTACTAATGAGTCATGTTTACTGTGTGAAGAAGGTAATCAATCCGTAGTAATCGGCCCAAATTCAAAATTCATTAATCCTCCTGAGTTTGGATAACAAGTGAGGTAAAACATCAGTTCTCCAATGTAGTTTAAGATGTGTCTACATGGGTTTTGTTGGATTTATTAGAACAATTACTGTTTTACAAATTTTTCCCTTTCCAAAAGTTAATATTTTAGTGAAAGTCAATGGTAAACACTTAAAAGTGTCCCCCATCCATTAAACATGCAGCACCACAGCACTGCAAAATGGAAAAAAATTCAAAGTGTATTTGTGAGATAAAATTCTACTTTTTACATCAGAGCACATAAATGCTTTTTATTAACCTGCCAGCATTGTCTTATACTCCCTGATTTCTGTTGACAGCCTCACAATAATTCACCTAGCCAAAGCAAACGCATATACCTTCAGACATTCTTGGTATTAATGTATCAACCCCCTGCCAGCCCTCCGCTGTCTGACCTTTCACAATAAATTGCTACAGAACATTTGATCCATTAATCTGTCAACTCTTTCGATATGAACTAGAGTGCCGTTGGCCTGATAGACCTCTGCTCAATGTACCCAAATACTGTTCAACAGATGTTTGCCGCTGCAATTACAGAGGATCGTGGGCACAATTACAGAGGAATGTGCAGACATAACAGGGTACTTTTGCCTCTGTTAAGTACACTGCTGCCATTATTTTGAGTGTCACCCCAAAACCTAGTTTCCTACTCCAGCCTGACCTCAAAACCATCCCTCAGGAGAAACAAATGTTCGTGTTTGAAGGGCCACAGGTCAGCTGATTTTACTGAAGTTCATCCAGATAGAAACCCTCTTGTTGGACGGCAGCCACTAATTGGCCAGCGAGGGTGCCATCATCCAAAGGAATGTGTGAAGGGCCTCAGCTGCTCTGGAGACAGAAGATTTGTGTCATTCCCTTGCTGTGACCTTTTGACCCGCGCAACATTCAACAGTTATATTTATGTACAACCGCAGGGCTGCCTGTTCACGTCAAAAAGGCTGTGTTATGTGTTTATCTAACCCAGTTTCATAATATGATCTCACACCACCTCAGTTTAACTGCAGAGTATTGACATTCTGTGTATGTAAAATTCTTTTTTCTTGGTTCAATCTACCTTCCACTTGCCTCTATTTAACTACCTGTGCATGCACATAATCATGTCTGCACACGGCACCTCAGGAGGGTTCATATTCACATAATACCAACTTTTTTATTGAACTTCATAGGTCTTGCAGAATGAATTTACCTATTAATGCACAAACACTATTGTAAGTATTTAAAGCCTCAGAATACAGTCGATACATATGATGACATAGAAATATTTGTACCTTAATCATTCTGGGTAATTATTTACTCATTTAATCAGCTAAAGTGCTTATATTTGTAACCTTATTTGGCTCAGTTTATTCAGATTCAGATTCTATAAATCCCACCGTTAAGTTAAAATATTACTATTTCTTATTATTTGTGTAGGAAAGAAATTTAAAAAAAAAATGCTGCTTTAATGCATGGCTTCAAAATTTGTGTCAACTTCATGGTGAACTACTCACTTGAGAGTCTCATATTTTATGGCCTACAATTTGATACATGGCACTTTTTCAGTACTTAATAACCCAAAAGTCATGATAGTTGAGTTGATATTCTATCAGTTACTCTATACTGTAATGTGAGAGTCTCACTCCCTCGTACTTTGCTTAACATGAGGAATTACAGGCCAGTGCCGTAACGCACAATTCATCTTCTGCAGAGGATCTGACATACATTTTCAAGAGTGGGAGGCTTTCAGTTATAAGAGAGGTAACCAGGATCTGACAAAAAAGGGAGAAAAAAGAGTGAATCCATTTTTCACTCAGTATCTCTTGCCCAAAGCAGGGGATTACACAAGCATGAATGCAAATCCTAAATCTTAAGGTGAGCATGTAATTTAGTTAAACATTTATTTCAACCTACGTACAATGTGGCAAACTGCAGGCATGACAAGAATAAGGTTACTCATTTGTGCCTGCGTGCGTGTGTGTGTGAGGGAGAGAAAGGAAGCGAGGCACAGGGCGGGTGACAGTGTTTTTAGTATGCAGAAAGTGGTCCAAGTTTGAGGAGGCGAGTAGGAGGAAGAGGAATTCTCAGGATGACACACTACCACGCTCAAAAATAAACACTGAAACAGAATCCGCTGAAACGCTGGTGCAGAAAGCCTGTAACATCCACTCACTGGCTGGCAAAATGCAAAGGCAGCCAGTGCAGTGCGAACTGAGTTTTTATCACTAACTTTGGCACTTGTTTTATTTTGTCACAGCTGAGAAAGTTAAAAGTGCATAAATGCAACATTTAAATGAGGTCAGATTTATGTGTATGTTCTGATGAACAAAGTGTGCAGTCAAGAAATCAGCAAATTAAAGTACTCAGTTACAGAAATTTCCATCTTAAGTTTGCTAATGTCACATACAGTAGAATTAGCCACCATATGCTATAGGTAATGATAGACCTAAAGCAGCAAATCTTTGGTTTTATTGAACAAAGCAAGGTTGTATTTTAAATATAGGGACAAAAATTGGCATAGGGTTGAATTTGGAACCATCAGATTATTACACCAGAACAGTTAAATGCATCAAATTTATAAATAAAAGAGACAAAATTGATCAAAGGCTTGTTATAACTTTGTCTGACAGTTCAGTCTTTCAAAGCAGCCACACATTTAAGCTTCATTATCCAAAAAACATTCTTTTACAGACTTATTTTTTACAAGGTGACAAATTTGCTTTTCACAAGATTTTTCTGTTAGATTTAGGCATGGGAGTCTCTAAGCAACTAGTCATTTAAATTCAAATGTTTGCTCGCTGACCTCAAAAAGCTAGTTGTCTAAGCTAAAATTGGTTTCTTTAGTAATGGTTGCCAAAGAATTTAGAATAAATCCTTCACAACAAAGCCGAGTCTCCAAATCGGTGAGTGTGTTTGAGTGCACTGGAGGAGAGAGTCACAACCAACACTTGAAGCCCTGACAGTTGGCCTGTCTTTATCTGTGCTTCCTTGCTACCTTGGTGCCTGCTTTTTATATCTCTTTCTCTTTTTATCCTCGTCATTGGCTCACTTGTCATGTCTCTTTCTCAATGACTGCCTTTCACCTTTTTCTTTTTAGACTTGCTGGTCAGATTATTATGTAACTGTTGTTCAAAATGTCAGTGACAAATTAAGTTCCCATTTTGGGTAGATTATCTAACTGGTCTGATTTGGAAAGACTAACTTCACTTTTTTTTAGACAGTTAAAGGTTGCTATAAATAAATTGCATTACAATTTTTGCAAGTCCATAAAGGTCAATTTATCCAGTGCTGCTTTTTAAAGCACAACTAAAGCTGATTAAATCATCAGTTTGTGGTGTAATAGTCACTGTATCATCATGAGTGTGTGCTTGGCTGATGTCCACAGCCCCTGTGCTGGCCTCCTGTTTAAAACAGTGAACCCCCTCAGCGGCTGTGTGGTCATCAGAAAGGGATGGACGGACTGGAGATTTGATACGCCTGACTCAGGGGACGAACATCTCAAGCTTGTACGGAATCCAGGACCTCTGACATCTTGTCATATTTTAACTGACTTTCGGGAAAAACTGCGGATATCTGATCCAATGTTACATAATCCATAATAACAAGAGTCCTGGCTTCATCTGTCACCTGTTGATCTGCAGATGAGTGGGTAGTAATTTAACTAAATCCTAAATAGCTTTTTAGTAGAAGAAGAAGGATGTATTTGTACCAGGAAAGTGCAGTTACGAAGCTCTGGGCCGTGCATCACTTTAAACCTGCTATGCAACACTTGTTTGACAAAGCTCCTCTATGTGCAAGAAAATACTCACAGCAGGGCAGGATCCATATCTCACACTGGCCTGATCCTCAGTCACAAACTGAGCATAATACACACACATCACACTAATCCTCAGAAACTGACCTTGTTCTTGGTGCAAGCATGTAAAGGTTTGTTCCTGTCACCCTGAGTGCCTGGAAACGCGTCGTTACGGAGCGATATTAAATCTCAGGGTCAAAGTTTACTGCCGGGCCTCTAATCTTGCTGTCGGAGGGCTTTGGAAAAACAAGTGCTGCTCATTTCCCCTTGTGAATGGACTGCTTTAACCCAGCTGTCTAATAGCAGCCAACTAGGTCTCTGCACAAGAAAGAAGCTAGGGTTATTGCCTGGTGCCCAGGTATGTTAGCAGGGAAAACTGACAGGATGTCTCTGACATCACCAGGGCAGAGTTGAGCCCAGCACACTGCAGATGATATCTCACTTCAGGTCTCTGACTACAAACCTCAGAAATGATATTTTATCAGCATGCACTCAACTGGCAGCCAAGAAAATGAACTCAAATGCATGTCAGGTCTCTTTAACATACCAGCATCAACATAGAGGGAAAGCTAAACACTTGACCAAAAAACGACAGTCGAGCACCTTCATGCTATTAAATATTTCAATTTAAATTTGCTACATAAAGTGAGACAGTCTGCAATAACCCAATTTTCAACTCTTTAACCTAATTGTGATTCATCCAGTGGAGTGCCTGTGGGTGATTATGGGTCAGGGCCAAGAAAACAAGAGCAACACGCTTTGAACTCAAGTATGGGTCTTAAACTGGAAAGATTCAGACCTGTCGCCTTTGATGTCGACGGTGAGAATTACAGGGTTTCTCCCTCACCACATTAGCATTTCAACCCCATACTTTTTTGTTTTCCACGACTTCATGTTTCAACTTGGTGACACAAGCAGATGTGCAGGTTTTAAGTTTTAAGTGACAGAAATAAACCTTAAATTAAAGAATAAACCAGGCCTGGAGGATCAAATTGAGATTATACTTCTAAAATGATGCAATGTAATGTTAAATGTAGGTTTGTTTTAATGCTTTTGGACAACCTGACATGCTGTCTTAAACATTAGCCTGGAGATGTAATCTGTATTTTAATAACTACAGAAGCCAAGGCTTCGCCACTTAAACCATTAAGGCTTCTTATACACATAGTGGGAATCTAGAGTGGGTTAATAAGGTAAAAAAATCCTGGAAATCACATTTCCAACTTTTTGATTAAACATCCAAGTAAATTTGACCCAGATTAATGAATGTTACCAGCCATGACCTTCTTCCTCTACATCCAGCTGGCATTTCAGAAGTGTTTCCCTCAGAGGGACGAGGTATAAGAGGGACGGCGAGCATTCAAAGCACACTTCCAGCTGAGCCAGGACCTTGAAAATGGGATTTGTGGGGCTCATAACTGATCACTTCGCCCATTGAAGTCAGTCCTACATTCGACACTGGCAAGTCTCAGCGGGTGCCAACACCATGAGCTATCTGGAGATCTGAAGGACTGTGTCAGGCATCACATGAATGTCTGTAGAAGCGACATTTTCTCCACTCCAACTGGGTCACTTGGCTGAAGACGCTCCTACAGGTCTGGTGATCAGGGGTTACACAAGAGCAAGCAACACTGAGCGACCATTACGAGTCCTCAAGCCTAAATATCAGGCCCCTAATACACAGGCTTCCTCTTGTATAGTCGGAGTCCTGAAAATGCTAGTAGGCACAACCTGCTCCTCTTCTCCTTCAAGACTCTACAGAGGATTTACTAAAGCATCATTGTGAGCTTCCACCCACACCAGAACTAAAAGAAGTGACTTACACCTACAAAAAATACACTGCTTGTGTTCTGTAAATTTGGGAAGGAAGCCTCATTCTCTTAGCTGCGTTTGGAAGGACCTTTCTACAAGGAGAGCCTAGTAGGGTGGTGATGATGTATTGAGTAAATAAAGCACTGCTAATTAAACAGCACTTTAAAGGCACAGTATGTCCTGTGTGATGTAAAGTAAAGTGTTTCGGCGGGATCATTCAGGAGTGTAAACCAATAAGGAATCAGCAGAAGACAGAAACAGCATTTTATCTCATTGGAAAAGTGATCTGGGCAAAACATTTTAAAAAAAAATATTGTTTCATCTGTTATTTAAGATGTATATTTTCACTTTTATACAGCATGATGTCAGAAGTAAAATGAGTACTTCAAGAGTTTTGAGAAAACTCTTATGATAAAAATATCAATACCTCTCTAATAGCTGTATACCAGCCAACAACCAGTTAGCTTAACGTAGCATAAAGACTGGAAACAGTTGGAAACTGCTAGCCTGGCTCCATTTAAAGGTAGTAGTATCTTCCTACCAATTACTTCAAAACTGATTATTAAATGCACGAAATCTTCCTTTGCTTTATAGCTTCATACTTTATCTTACAGACATGAGAGTGGTGTTAAGTTTCTCTCTGCAAAGACAGCAGATTCAGAAAACCTTAAAGCACTTTATACATCTAAGGAATTAAATCTAGGCATAAAAACTACAAAAAAATATTTTGTGTCGAAATTTTACTGTATTTGACATTTGAAAAGTCTGTTTCATTTTATTTTAATGTCAGAGCATCAATGAGAGATTTGCAACTATAATTATCAGCCTCCTAGAAAGAGCATTGTCATTAAAACTGACATCTGATTTTTTCTGTATGTGTGTGTAGGGGTGTTTTCTGCATAAATACTAACTCTCCTTTTAATGTGCTGAACATCAGTTACCACTGTTATCAGTGGCAGGGGTTTCTTCTAGCTATAGGGTTGTTTAAGACCAAACAGGAGATTATCGCAGGTTTGTATGGCAGTTGGTGGAGGAGTGTTGGGCCATTTGTAAATGCAAATTAACATCTATGTTGTTGCTCTGGGCAGATTTGCTCAGCTCTTGTCTAATCAGCTGATTGGTTACTGCAGTGTAAGGTCAGGTTGTGTTCCTCAAAAAAAGTTGACTGCTTCAACTTTCTAGTGCAGGACTGCTTTTTTATTTTTTTTTTCCTTTTTGCAACCCCCTGTGGTCTGCGCTGCAGCAGCCTAATCAGACTACCCACTTAAAAATGAATTTGAGAACTTGTGTTTTCGCTGCAAGCCTGATTTGGTCTGAATGAGGCTTTAGTAGACACTGCAATAGGGTAAACACATGGGTTCCACACATGGCTTTAGTGTAGGTATGTGTGTGTGTGTGTGTGTGTGGGCTCATTTTGAACTGAGAGATTATTGTTTGTTCATGTGTCAGGGTTTCAGAGCCTCATGATGGTTGATAGGTCAAATGATATTAAAGATCAAATATCAGCTGCACTCAAAACATCACGTTCTGCCTTTGCAATTACAAGAGTATGTGTGTGTTCTTGTGTTGTGAGTGGCTTGAAGTGACAGGATATCAGTCAAATAAACTCATGTCAACCCACACACAGCTCCTTTCCCACAAGAAATCAGCTGTCTTTCTGTCCCATCTGAAATATTTTACCCCCTCAGATTGCCTGAGACGTTCGACCCTACAACACCCTCTGTGACTGCAGGGGCAGATCAGATAATCCCAGAGTATTTACCAGTGTTATCTAAACACACAGGCCAAATTTGACTGGTGTTCCAGTATAAATCAGATCCAAAGTTTTGTATTATTATGGAGAGTCAGGGAAAATATAACCAGGCAGCAAAGCAAGCTTTTAAACCTCCCTCTTCCAGGTGGATGTCTGACCGAAAAATACAAGCCTATGCATTTAAAAAGCATGATTTGAAATAGCCTAGCTAAACTAACTGTGCATTCTCTTATGTTATTTCAGCTTTAAAGTACGAAGAAAAACGTATGCAGCTTGGAAAGATAGAAAAAATATATGATAAATTTACATTTCGGCAATTTGTGTCATTTTGGGGATTAAAATTGTGAGAACCTCTGACTTTGTGCAACAGTCATCACTGTAAAAAGCACTACTGTTGTCCATCACGGACCAAAAACCGGGGGGGGGTGGGGGGTGCGCTATATTTGAATAAATTTTAATATAAGAGTTGAAGATCGCCTGTAACTTAGCAGATATTTGCTAGAGATAGACATATTATCTTTTGAGAGTAGCAGTAGCATTTCTGGCTTGAATTTTGCAATGAAAGTAAAAAAGATGTTAATGAAAATGAACCTATAAATCTTAAATGCAACTTGTGTTTTCTTGGAGATCTACTAAAAGAATGCATACAGCACACTGACCACAGATCAGTCCTCTCTCCTGCGTTGACTGACAGGCAGCACTTCTACCTACTCTGCAACATCTGCTCTCAGAAAAATAAAAAAATAAATAAATAAATAAATATCGACAGCAGTGATTCGTTTCTTACCTATGTCGGAGTTGCAGAAGGCGTCCTGCGGGTGCGTCAGAGCGCACGAGCAGCCCTCCGTCAGCTGGTTAACCTGCAGGCTGCTGAAGACAAACAGCAGGCTGATCAGGTGCTGGTACACTGACTGCATTTCTCCAAACTTTTCCCACTCCTCTCTGCTGCTGGATGAAACTATATGGAGTCCGCCTGGATCCGCTCTGCGCACCGGCTGCTTTGCTGTAGGCTGCGTGTAATGTCCAAGTCTCTGCTCTGCTTGTCGTCGCTGACGCTTCTCGCTTCGCTCGAGCGATTCTCCCTGATCCCGGAGAGGCGCACAGCCGTACATATAGCGCGCCGGAGAGACGTTCACGCCCCTCTCCACCTCTGCAGCTTGCGGGCGGGGCAGCCAATCGGGCGGCCGGTGATGCCATCAGGAATGACAGACACGATGACATATTGGAACTTTAGTTCGTCTTATTTTCCCAGACCGACAAAACAAAAACAAGAAAGTGCAGAGGAACAGTGTGTTTTAAAGGGGTACAGAGAAAGTACTGTGGGATTGGTTAGAGGTCTCATACTTGAACTTCACAATGCTTGATCTCATTTTTTTCCACATGATGAGACCAAGCATAAAATATATAATGGGAATAACCTATAATAAGCAATAGGAAATACCTAAGATAGGCAAAAAGGTGCACAAAAAAATACATCTTAAGTTTGGCTATGAAATAAATCTACCTTGGTTGGTAAGCTATATTTTACTGTTGCCTTATTTTTAAAGTTTTAAAGCATTTAATACACAGTAACACAGATAAACTTTTCAATAAGTGGATATTACAATGGATATAAAACTGATAAAAGTATAGGCCCACATAATACCACATGAGTGGCTGAAAAATCTATGTAAAACTGAACTTTGTCTTTTTCTCAAATACAAAAATTACAACAATTTCCCAGACTGTCTTTAAAATAGAATACCTGGATTACATATATATTTCCCTCACATTTACATATTTTAGAGTTGCAATTGAAACTCATTTTTCATTCAATTAGCAACTATTTTCTTGATTAATAGTTTAAGGTTAATCACAGTTTTAAACTGATAACTCATTAATGTTTAGTTTCTTATTAGTTATCTTTTGCTTAACAAAACAGCTAATTTACTAATTGTGTGATCTCCTCTAATATATATTTAAACCCTGGAAACATGTTGGATTCCCTCGAAATGTAAACAAAGTAATACAAAAGATTTCCTGCTTTTACTCTCTTATTCAGTTAAAAGCATTTTCTTTTTGCTCACTTCTCCTGAGTCTCACTTAGTCATCCTGCCCACCCCCTGACGCCCACTTAATTAGCAATACTCACAGTATGTTGAATACAGGGTGCAGCCAGATTTCCTTAAGTCTGGAGCAGCAATCAGAGGCAGCCAGAGACGGTTTATTTCTTAATAATGCCTTCAAAGGCAAACAAAGGCTCCAGATCTCTTTTTCTTGACAGGCCAGTGCTACCTGTGGCTGCTATAACCATGAAGGCAGCACTCACAGCCCAATTTAGTTTAATTTTGGTCTGAATTGGATTCACTCAAGCTATTTGCAGGGCAAGATTGCACAAATTAGTCAATTAAACCCTCTTTTTACTCCCCTCTGATAGCGTACATGGACCTTATTGCGTCGTTGTCATTTCAGAGGATTATCTAAGGAACTGAAAGCTGTGTTAAGGGTTGACACTACTCTTAGTTATATAACTGAACCAGAAATAATCAGTTGAGGGAACTCTGACCCTTAATGTACCTGCATTAATGGTTATCTCAGTTTAAAGCAGCTCCATTGCCTAACATAGCAATGATAAGCTTGTATTTTACATTTCTCTCAAAAAAACACTTATATTTAAAAAAAAACGGTTGGAAAAAGTGAGTGAAGCCATGTTTTCATGACTTCATCAAACTATTGTGTCTTTTCTTTGGAGCCAGAACAATTCACAACAAGCTTGGTAGGCCTGTATAGACTACAATAAAACACAGGAACTGTCATGAATGGTCTCAGCCATGACTCAGACTCATATGCAGAATATAACATCCACTGTTTTTCTCCTTTTTAGTTAGTGTTTGTTCAGCAGTGCGTTCAGGTACATTACATCAACACATTTCTGGTTTTAGTCCAGCAGAAGGGAACAACAGGACATTTGTGTGGTATCTGTGGAAATTCAACATCACGATCGTGTTTTATCAGAGGCACGACCTCTTCTGCAGGTCCAGAGCAGGCTGGATGGCTCCAACAGCTCCAACAGACACCAGCCGAAACACGTCAGCCACTTGGCTGTTGTTAACCATTGATAAACCCCAGTCAGGTATTATTTCAGCCTCCAACCTGAAGTCTGAACCAACAGATGTGTGACATTCCTTAGTGAGACACTGGACTGGCATGCGTGACAGGTGGATTTGCATTTTTTTTATGTTCAAATAAGGCGATGGAGACATAAAGATTCAGACTAACTGGAAGTCACAGGGAGGCTGGGGAAAAGAGTGATTCACCGATGCAATAAAACATATGTTTTTACTCATACATATTAAGGTTAAACAGCCATACATTCCTAACATATATCCCAAAGATAACAACTTGAATCTGGCCATGGGAAGGAAATGGGCCCAATATGGGATTGCATAGTGGCTTTAAATAACAGTTCATACCTTTAACTCATCATTATTAAAATTAAAGAAACAGAAATACTTTCATACAATTTTCTTGCTGAGATTTATGCCTTTTTTTTAGTTATGAGGCCACGTACAGTAGCTGGTTAAGTTAGTTTAGTGTTAAAGACTGGAATCAGGGAAACAGCTAGCTTAGCTCAGTCAGAATCCACATACCACTAATTATAAAGCTAGATCAGTAATGTGATTACTTTTTTCAGTCACAGTTACTGTAATAAATTAACTTGAAATATGAATTTCAGTAGTTAGCCTTCATTATAAACATTAACCCAAGTTATGCTATGTTACTTTTATCCCTTGGGTGTTTGGTTTGGTTTCTGACCAGGTGTTTGATGGAGGGTTGATATCAGTTTGGTTCCCACACATTCAGTTGAGTTCAGCAGCTACACTTTAGCTTGCAGCGAAGGCTTGAGGTGTTTGAAGGAGGTTAGCCTCTACCAAAAGAGAAGAAATGTGACTCTGTGTTGTCTTATTTACATGTTGTGCGCTCTTAGCTGGTTTGTTAACATTAGCCATGACAAGTAAATCCACATTTTGGAATCACCTTGTTTTTTGAATCATCTGGTTCAAAGGGCCTGTGAGCAGGACTTGTGGGGCATCATTTGCAGCCCCCAAGGCAAATTTCACGCATCTAGGACCTTCATCTTTCTAAAGCTCCTAATTACTGCAAGTAGTAGACATGTTGGTTAGTAAATACAAAACACACAAAGCTGGAGCTGAATGAATGTAATTTAATGACTAAAGTTACAAATTATTTTATCTGTTGAATAAGCTGTAAAGTATTTTTATTACATTTTCAATGAGTTCAATGAGTTTCAATTCTAATGAACCTATTATTTGTCTTTTGTTAGATTTGTACAATTAACCAAAATAAGTTTAAACCAAAAAGTTACAAATGTCAAAATGGGTCACAAGCCAAATGAGCTGCATCTCATTGTAAATTTTTCATTTGGACACAATATGGCTTTGTTTTGTACTATGATTGATTGTTGATTGGTCACTTGTTTAATCCCATTTGGAGTTCTCTGCACTTCCTAGTGATAAAAAGCTATAAATGAACGTGCTCTTGCACCACTTTCCTCAATCTGTTCTGCCTGTTTATGCTCTCTCTAATCTGGACAGAAAGCAGCAAGTTCAACCTTGTCTTCTGGTTTCTGTCAACAGGCTTTCTTGGAACTGTAGGAAGCCACAAACTGAAATAGAAATTTTAGAGGCAGGTTGATGGAAGTTACCTCCAAAATAAAAGCTAACAAATGTTTAACACTTCACCACAAAATATTTCTTGGAATGTAGCAAGTTTCAAAAATGATTTATTGTGTGTAAGAGTATATGAGAGTAAATTTTCCTTCAGGAGTGAACAAAATAGGGACTTCTGCTACCATATGTGTGTGGGATCAATGTGCTGCCTTGGCTTGCAGCTGTCCTCACAGAATAATTTAGCTCACAAAAAGATAGATGAAGCTTTCTTTTATATCTCAGCCCAATAAAAAAGGTTGCTTTGAATTCTGTAGTTAAACTACTAAAATCGTGGGCCACTTCTGGCAAAACTGCATGCTCTACTTTTCACTTTGCTGTCAGAAGTGGGGCAAGATAAAACAGAAGATAGTGTCGAGAATTTTCTGCTTATGTGTGTCTCACAGCTTGTGACCATGTCTTGATCCACGTAACTGAAAAGTAAACAAAACTAAAAAAACTCAGGACCCTCTGGAAATGTCGCCAAACTAGGCCAACATACTTAAAGCATAGTGAGGAACAAAGTGCATTTCATCTGAAAAAGTCCAATTATAGAAAAAAAGGCCTGTTTTCAGCCTGGCCGGCCGCAGGGGGAGCAGACAACAGCATTGTGTATTGAAGGTCTTTCAGGCCTACGTGGTCCTGGGTTGACAAAAGAGAACAGAGCGGTGACTCAGAGGAAATACCTTTCATCCGACTGACAAGCCGCTAAAGAGACACAGGAAGAGGCGAAACTTGAAAAGATAGCACCACCGGGAGCGACGGTCACCGAGGGACAGCGGCCAGCACTGACTCACCGGACCCTGTTGCACAGCCCACATGCCATTCCAGTTAAGTGGGACAGGCAGGACGACCCCTGCTCTGCTGCTCCGCGCTGCACAGAGGACGGGTAGTGGAAGTCATGTCACAGAAAGAAAACAGTAATTGGACGTTTCCTAGTTGCAAAGAGTGTTGACCTCAGTTCTTAAGGTCATGAGGGGGATTTGGGATCTTGTGGTTTGGCGTTGGATCTTTGTCCAACCTCTTGTGTGGCTGATTTGACAGATAGGAAACACATGTGGTCCACTGAATGGAGCACTACAGCTATTAATATCTGACATCGTGCCTTTTAACCTGATTATGGGTCGGATAATGATATTAAATAATATAATCACTGCAGAATGTTCCCAGAGCATTTAATAAGGTCCAGCTTTATCATTTTAAAGTCTTTTTATCACAGTTGTCAGGCTATGGTTCCATTCTGGTGTGTTCCAGAGAACAAATAACAGTAAAGATGAATGCAATTTAGTGCTATTTTAACACCTCTGGGTTTGGCATGGCCTACAGTAAATCATACTTGACTTCTGTAAAGCTGACAATAGTGCAGTTTTAAAGCAATGTTGCATTTATATTTTTAATAGATTCACTCAAAAAATAAGACATTTTTTCAGGTTTCTTGATTGAGCATAAAGCTGTTGTCATTTACTAAGTAAGGACAAATGGAGTGGAATAGCTCATAAATTGCTGGTCTCAGTATTTAGAGTCTTTTTTTTAACCATAAAGAAAAGTGTCATGGTTTGTACTTTGGTTTAATCTTCTCCTGTTTTATTTTGTAAATTCTTTCCCCATTTGACGTGGTCTGTTTAACTTCCACCCTGTTTGACTGTTGATTAATTTCACCTGTTCCTGATTGACCATCCTGTCTTATTGCATCCAAGTCTGTGTTTTTTCACTCGTTCTTTGTCAGTTTGTCTGCATCTTATCCTCAGTCCTTGGCTTTTCTTTGTCTCTTCAACATCCCTTTTGTTATCCTGGATTGTTCTTAGTTTTCTTTTTGTATTTTCTACATATTTCGTGGATGTCCCTCAAGCTGTTCCCTTAGTTTATATTGCTTTGTTATCAACTTTTATTAATAAAACTTGCTTTTGTTTCCTCTACCTGCAAGCCTTGGTGTTATGCTTTGGGGATTGTTTCTAAAGATTTTTGCTGTAACACAAGGATTGGTGGCCTTGTGATCCTGAATAACGAACACACCATTGGACAAGTGCAAGCAAGGGCGAGCTTATTTACTTAAGACGTCTCGTCTCTGAATGTCTAAGAAAGCGTAAACCAGGAAACATCCAATTAAAGCAGAGAGGATGGAAGTGCTGTCAGAATACATTTTGGATTGCTTTGGTTTGCTTTGGAGTGACATGACATTAGATACCCTCAGCCACTGTTGTTGCTTTTATCTAAACAATGGAAGCCAAGTTGTTGGAAATGAGCTCAAAGCTTATTATCTAAGAGTCGGTGAAACTGTGATATTGGTTGTTTGTGTGGAGCTCTCATTCCAACCCTCCTCGTTTAATAGGAAGGGATATTAGGGCCTGGTGGCTCAGTGCGTCCACTTCACTGAACATTTCTACAGATGCTCAACTCCAGCACGTCTGTCATGTGATGTGGGGTGAAGACATCAGAGAGGGAAACACAAACATGGCCCTGACCCATGATCCTGCTTCCAACAGGACTCCCCCTGCAATAAACTATGATGAACGGTCAGTAACTTCCTACTTAGGCGGGCCAAATGCAACCACAGCAGACGCAGGGTGCCCTGTTGTACTGTAGTGTCCATATTTGGTGTGTGTGCTGTCAGGAAACCCCACATAATGATTATGTTGTATTACAGCAAGAGACACCGGGCCTAACCATAAACACGGGAATATGACAGCATGGAAATAGCTTTGAGGAATTCCTGAAAAATGAGGGAATGCCTAAACTTAGTGTAATGCTGAGTGCAGTAAAAACAAAATGGCTGTTACTTTTAGTCTTTTAGTCTTTTATCCTGCTCTCAAAAACTAGGTCATCATAGCAACAACTTGAGACAGTTTCATGTAAACAAACATGATATTTTATTTTTTTGTTGTTGACGCTGTTGTGTGACGCATGAAGCTTAGTGAAAAGTCATATAGGGACTCTCCAGTATTTACAAAAAAAAAAGATATAAAGGAATCTATTAATTTCATGTATAAAAGTTCCACAGTGTGAAAAAAGTGTATTACAATGTTTGTTTTTGGGTGTAAACCATGTAATTTAAACACACAAAATATAATTTGTGCTGTTTGCTTCAACAAACAGCCTCGGGCAGAAATGTTCGTGAATAAGGTATCAAGATTGTATTTAGGCAATGAATAGTTCCACTTGTTGACCTCTTTCTTAACTACCTGACACTTAATTATGAATCTCACTGCTTTTCTTGCATGGCCCGCTGTACTCCGCCCCTGATAGGTTGCCTT
>JAPZDY010000015.1:4829507-4843037 GCA_029783645.1 Ctenochaetus hawaiiensis | reverse complement strand
CTGTGGGCAGTATACAGTGCCTATTTTAAAAATGTCCTGTATTGCTTTCAATAATAATAATAATAATAATAATAATAGTAACCCCCAGCTAAAGTATGATTCAATCAAAATGCATGAAGCTGTGTCAAATTTCATGTGTGTGGTTGTGTTTATGCGTGTGTTAACTTTTAAATTTGCCATCATGATATATAATGTTACTACCATAAAAACAAGTGCCCATTTTTGCAATAATCTTTTTAAAAATAAGTTTTATGCCAATTTTAGTTTTAAGTGAGGCATGGTGTTTTAACATAAGCATTTTTTCAGTAATGTCTTGCTGACGGAAACATGAAAAGTTAGCAATGTTCAAAAGAGCTCAGTGTGCATTTACTTTGCAAAGTACTCACTACAGTGCTCATTAATAACAATGGTTATGATAATAATCTGTATTAAGTCTACAAACAGTTCATTTATTAAATTAAGTGACTGTAAGAAGACTGTGTAAGGCTGTAAAAAGATGGAGGAAATGACAGCTCCTTAAAATTAAAGCCAAAACATCCTGAATGCTCCCTGCTGTCTGGCTGTAATGTAGGTCATAAATCCTGCCCCTCCAGTTTACCGAATAGGACATACATTAAAATAGTAAAGTCATAAACATGTCCAATTAAATTTTTCCCGTAAACATAACCTACGATGGAGCCAGGAGGGTGCACAGGCGTGACCTTGATACTGAACTGATACTATAACTCAGAGATCATTACTGCAGAGACTCTGGCTATGTATGACATCAGCAGTGCAAGTTTGCAGTACTTATATTGGTGATATTTAATATTTTGTACAGAGGAAGGAAATGGAGACAAGTCATCCATCTCTATTTACAGTCATTGGTTGCATTTATCTACAGTGGGTAAAGGTTAATGAATCTGGTTAATTGACCATTCGCTGAGCCTAGCCAGCTTAGTTCTATTAGTTATTATTATCCAGTATGCAGCTTACAACAATAATGGTGACATTGGTGACTCAGCCAATTGTCAGTGTGCAATTTGTCCAACTGCCCAACCCTAAAGAATATGTAGTAAATGTAATTAAAGCCTTTTTTAATACCATTTAAATTGTGCTTTGAACTGGACTTTATGACCTGATTGAGTTAACGTAAAACATAGCAGCCACTAGATAACAGACCGTACAGTGTGTGTATGATGCTTCATCATCATATACATCTAAAGCCTAGCAGGTCTGCTGTTCCAACTTAAAGTTCATAAGCTTTGATTAGATAATAACTGTTAAGGGGAGGGGTTTGGTGAATAGTCAGTTAGCTTGCTTACCATCCAACAGGAAGTCTGTAACAGTGATAACTTTCTTTATTGCCATTTAAGATTAATTACAACTTAAACACTGTGACTCTTTCATTACTCCAGCCAGTCAGTGGTTGTAATAATTCTCGCTCTACGTATTTTTGTTTTTTTAAGTGAAATTCTGATCTGCAGTCAGCTTTTTCTCTCAGTAAATGCAGTGTCTTGTCATTGAGCACTTTTGCCTGTCAATATGGACCAAATTAGCATTTCATTGCAGCCCCTTGAAGGGTTAAACATATTGTTTTGTCCTGACTGTATATATGCCTACCACTTAGTATGTAATAATGCAGTGTGATAAGCCATAACCAAACCATGAGGATTTACTATACCTTATGTGCCACGCAATAATGGCTGTGACATCACTGGTAAACTGACATATTAACATAAATCACTCTGTCTGACAACTTTAATCAGGAGGCCTGTCTTGCCTTGCAGAGGCACACTTGAAAGAAAGATAAACTTTGATGTCACTTTTTTCAGTTTTCCTTCAAATTTGGGTGTAAAAATGCAGCATAGGATCCAGATGATGCCATACATATACCCATCTGTAGGGTCAGGTAATTACAAATTGACCAGATATCACATTATTTAAGTTTTGCATTGATGTAGATTTGCTTTTGAAATAATTTTGGACTCATTTAGCTGCCACAGTTTAACACACCAGATGCTTATGTTTGTCTCAATTCAAACTGAACTGCAAAGTTTACTACCTCAAGTTCAGCAGTGCTCTGCAGTAAGTAACCACAGAGCAGTAGTACTGGAAAAGATTTTGTGAAATGAGTAGTGTTTCAAATTAAAATTAAGGCCTCGAAAAGGGAGAGGTAATTCCCTCCTGGTTTGGATGGGATTAGTGTGATACATGAACTGTAGCAAAACAACAATGCAGCGTCTGTGACATCAACCTGGGGAAGTTCTGAGTCAAAATCAAAGATGTGTGTGCTTTGCATGTAATAACTAGTGCAGTTTAAGAGCTGTTCAGTCACTCAATCAAGCCCTAAATGTATTCCTTTTTAAAGGTCTTATTATCAACTGAGTTTAACCATGATGCATGCAGCTATTAGACTTTAACATTTTGGCTTTGAATTTCTTGAAAAAAAGACAGTGTTTTCCACATTTTACCTGTTATGGGTAGATTACCAAAGGAGCAAAGGAGGCAGCTGCCCCAGTGGCCCCCAAGTACACTGTCTAGTTTGGGGCTTTTTAGTTGATTCTGCAGCAGTTTTATTAAATAAATAAATATATGTATTATTTTTATTCATGGCCGGACACTGTATAATGTATATAATAAGGCTGCTGTTTGTTGAGGCAGCAGGATTGATGCATACGCAGAGTGGGAGGCCAGTGGGGCCCACAGCTCATTATTGCTCTGGGGCCCCTTAGAAAGTTAAAGCAACCCTGATAAACATTTTTGATTCTCTCTTTTTTGGTACAAACATGTAGATAAATAAAAACATTTTAAAGAAACTTTCACTTCAATAATATAAAAAGGCTGAAAGTCATATATTTAAGATATATTATCTTTTGCTTGATTGACAGCTGTATAAGCCTATCACATTTTCAGCTCTAATAACTTTCCAGAAGTATCTTTAAAAATCTGCTGTTGACGTCACATGCTGTAACCATGTTCTCCAACAGTGTATGCAGAAGTTTTTGCTCATTTCACAAAATTTGTGAGACAGATTTACATCTCGTTGCCCCATCTTTTCTTTCATCGCATGGTTTCACTAAAACATGACATAAAATTTAAAGAAAGAGGCAATACACAGCTATGTTTACCATTTCCTTTTCTTTTTTTTCACTCACGACCTGGTCGAGACACAGGCTCAACTTTCGGTGTGTTAAACTGATATATAGCCTAACACTGAATTGAATATGCAGCCACAGAGACTTTGCCATTAGTTACAGCTAATACTGCAAGGAGAATCAAGTCAACTTTAAATGTGCCGTTTGTAAATGACATGTGTCAATGCACGGGTTTATTTGCCGATCTTTCAGTCCACTGTGTCCCCCCCTCCTCTCTGCTGAATGGTGGATGGTGTTGTATGGTATTTGAAGTGTAATTAACGTTCTGTATATCGGTGTACATGTGGCATGAAAACCAACCCCCCCTTGTGTGCCTCAGGTGTGTAAATTTGGTTGTTATGTGATCTTAATGTCTGGCTGCTTGTTTGTGAGAAGTGTGATGCATCTCATGTATTTCTGTAATTTATTGGTATCAATATGATTTTGCTTTCTGTATATTTTTTTTGTTCTTTTGTCTGAAAAACAAGATTTCTGTTATTAAAGGTAACAATTTTTATTATACCGGCTGTTGTGCTGTCCAGTTTTTATCAGTAATCCACAGTGCCGAACATGAGAGGATTTGAATGTTTCTCTCCATTTATGGTCACTGCAGCACAAGTCCTGGCTCTTACTGTACTTTTAAAAGTCCTGTTTGAAACACGCAACTTTCAGAATATGTGATGTGATAATCCCAAAATCCCTTCATCTTGGATTATTAATGTTTTTTATTCCTCTTGGCATGAAACTCTGGGCGTTAAAAGCTGACTGGCAACACAAGGCCACAGAGGGAGAAACATGCTGGACTCTGGTGCTGCCTTTCATCTGCTGCCTGTTTCACGTCAAGCTTTCAGATGAATTGTGTTAGGC
Source organism: Ctenochaetus hawaiiensis (assembly GCA_029783645.1). Classification (NCBI taxonomy): domain Eukaryota; kingdom Metazoa; phylum Chordata; class Actinopteri; order Acanthuriformes; family Acanthuridae; genus Ctenochaetus; species Ctenochaetus hawaiiensis. The sequence continues at coordinate 4,839,054 of JAPZDY010000015.1, read as the reverse complement.
ACTAATGTTACAGAGGTAATATGAAACACATTTGATCATGAGTATGTCACTGCACACACGCACGCTTTATTGCTTTTCAAACAATGGCATCATCACCCAGATATTTGTGAGAACTACTTCTTGCCCACATGTGCCTGTCAAACGTAAAATGTTCACAGTTATTTTAAAAATAGTTTAAACTTTAACAAAAAAGCCTCAAAGTTTGGATGTATATTCATTGAGATGATTTTTTTGATTTGATTTGATTATTATTTATATGACGATGACCTTAAAAAGTACAAATGCGTGCCCTGAGAACAAAACAATGAGCTTTATAAGTGGGTTTTAAAGTGTTATGCCAGATAAACACTAAATGATATCTATGCAGCAGTATTACTGAAGTATTACTATTAGACATTGTGCAATGATTCCACCAACACCTACAACATGATAAGTAAATAACAATTATTTGAATACTGTAAATTATTTGATAAAAGCGTGGAGAAAGTAATTAGTATTATAATATTTTGCAATTTGTTAGGAAGTAAGTACAAAGTTCCTAAACTGAGAAATATAACTTTTTAACCAACACACAAACCTGTGTGCCCACAAACACACCAACCTGCTGTCATCTTTTATAAACACTATTTCCCATGATTACACAGCTCTGTCCTTCAGGATCCTTTTCATTGTCTTGCATGCAAAAAAAAAACAAGCACAGGCTTCAACCTCTTATGCTGTGTGGGCTTGAAAATGTCATCCGAGGTAGCTGGTTGGTAAGATTGTGATTGCTGCAGGGGAGGCTTTTCACTAAGTTTACCCACCAACCTGACTCACTATATCTTTATTTTCCATGTGCTATTATTCTAGACTATGCACATGTGTAAGGTCTTAAAATAGAAATGGCACAGGAACAAAACAAGTCCCTTACATAAATATTACACCATAAAGACAAATCACAGTAACAGAGCAGCATCCTGGTTCCGGATTACTAATAAGAAAAATAACAAAACCTAATGATGCTGAATAAGTGCATGCATTATGCTACTGATGAATACAAAGCAGCCATAAAAAACATCTACACTTTCATTAAATCAGTGTGCAAGTACTCCACAATAGGCCCACAATTCTAATGTTGAAGGCATCCTGAAATATCTGTTCCTTAGACATATCCAGCCAAAACCTCTCACAATAAAATATGTTCAAGTCTGCATACTTATTATAGTTAATAATTCAATATTGATATCATTTTTTGATATTGTTGGAAGATTGTGCAAGAAGAAAGCTCATTTTTGCTTCATCCCTTGTGATACCATTTGTAGTTTTTCAAGCTGATCTCTATGAAATACCTTTGAGAAAAATAAAGTGAGGATAGTTTAATGAAACACAGACCAAAACAGACTGCAGGCCACCCTGACTGACTTCAGCAACACCTGATTTACCCTGTGATTAAGCCATTAATTACAGCACTGCATAACATTGCACCTTTCTTCTGGAAACTCTCCTATTTTTAGCTTATATCAGTTCTATACCATTTTCTTTCTTGCTCACAAAGATATAACCTCATACAGTGCACGCGGATTACAGTTGTCCTTATAGATTAAACTCTCTTCCTGTAAGTTTTCAGGTTCACTATTGTTCCTAAACCTCAGATCAGTTGGCCTTTACCTTGCTATGATGCCCCTCACCCTGAAACTTCTTCACAGTTTGCCCTGTGCTTCACATTTGTTTCCCAGTCTGAGACACGTGTTGCATACCAGTCCACTGGCAGACTGATGGTAATCTGCTGCCAGTCTGATTCCTTGCATGCTTAAGGTGGAATGTCAAATCTCTCATCTGCCACAGGTCCCTGCCTGCCTGGAGCCATGATGCCTGTGAACACACACACGCTTTTTCAAAGTCCAGATCCACAACATTGTTTTTTGTACTGTTTATGATTGATCTTTAAAAAGAAATAAAAGTCTGCATGTTGTGTCTGTAATCATCAGGTCCCAGACTGTAGTTCTTTTTTGGGTGCAAACCACAAGTAGAGTTGTGATGCACTTCTATGGTGATTTTATTGAGCCAGAAGGGGGCGTTGTCCTCTCAAACAAAACCCACTTTCCTTACATCAGACCTCATTCTGCCTGTTCACTATGGACATGACCTTTGATCACTTCTTTATGAGATGTTTCCAGCAAAACTATATGACTATCTGCACAAACTTCATTATTTATGTGTTACATTGGTGTATGTGGGATCCTGTTGTGAGTAATTTAATAAGGAGGGAGATTTACCAACAGAATTGCAAACAAGACTTGGTAGTTAAACGAAATTCCATCTCTGAGATTTGCTGTTCCAGTTTTCGTCAGGTGGCATAGTCACACCTCTTACCTTCAAACTACAGACCACATGGACACAGTTTTGTGTGTCTTAGTTGTACTCTCAGAAATACAGGTCTTCCACTCTAACTTGACATATTGGAGAAAAGATGTATTCACATGCCTTGATTATCTTAACAATAGTATTCAGTGCTTTTGGATTAATATCGGGAAAATGATCTAAAAATGTGTGAAGTTAGAGATGTCATTTGTAGTGACGAACACACAGCAAAATTTTCACCCTGAGTTCTGCCAAGCAGAGATTATTTTGAGTTAAAGACCCACACCTTTATTAATTTTGGTTCAGTCTGCTCTCTTCACTCTTATCTCCACTGACAAGAGTCAGCTGTTTTTTTCCCTCAGTATTACATTTTCTCTGTTCTTTTCTCTCGAGCAATTGTTTGCTAACACACAATCTGTAGAATCAGTTTTATTAGGCATCAATATGGTAAGTATGTCAGGATGTTCTTCTGCCCCCCATCGGACAAAAGTGCATTAACACACTGTTAATCAAAGTATCTCACAGAAAGACGTCTCCCAGCTTGAGGATAAAAGCTGTCCTTCAATTTGGTGGCACAGCAGCAGATACTTCTGTATCTCTTTTCAGACCGGCAGCAGGGTGAAGAGGCTGTAGCTGGAGTGGGTTTGTCTTTTAATATCCTTTAGGTTCTGTTCAGACACCTCACCATGCTGCTCGGTTAATGGGTACCACTGATGTTCTGAGGAGTTTTAGTCACCTGCTGCAGAGACTTCCTGTCCTGGGCACTTCCACTGCCATTTTAATGATGTTTCCAGAGTGCTTTCTATCATTCCTCTTGACAAGTTGATAAGAACCTGGTACAGGAATTTGTTTTTTTTAAGTTTTCCTAAAAAATAAAGTTGTCTCTGGGCTTTTGTTTACCAAACTGGAGACATGTTTTCCATGTCAGGTTCTCTGTGATGTTGATTCCCGTGAACCTTCAACTGTTCACCTTCTCAACCTAGACCCCATTGATGTAGACAGGAGTGTATCTTTGTTTCCTGTCTCTTTCTTTTGTCCTTTTTAGATGTGAACAGGAAAAATGCTTAGCAACAAGGAGCTTTTTTTTTAGATATTACACAAAAAAATCAAACAAAACTCTCTTAATTTTGTATTTATGGGAAATTTAAACACAATAACTCCCACAGTTGTACATGAGCTACTGAAAAGCTGTAATTCAGCTGTACAATTGGCAATTTAGACGTTTGTGACCTAAGTTATAAGGGGATGAGCTTTATACCTCTTTGAGTGATTGTGCAAAAAGTTAATAACTTTTCAAAGTTAGCATCTGTCTGTCTGTCTGTCTGTTTGTCTGTCTGCAAAAATTGACATTTTCTTTCTTGCAGTCACCCAAGAAAGTGGATTGAAAATCAGCCAACACCTACCCTTTTTTTTCACTTGTTTTTTTTACCCTCAGACTACTGCCTCGTCCCCAAGATGAAGAAGAAGCTCAGTAGCAGCCATTTTAACAGTAGTGTTGATGCCATTGTTGCTGTGGACCAACTTCTTGAGGTTCAAGAGGCCAAGTTCTATAAAGAAGAGATCTGTATGCTCAACAACCACTAGAATAAATGTGTACATGTTAAGGGGACTATGTTGAAAAATCAATGCTAGGTTTTCTAAAACTGACTCCATTTACCTCAGGCCATGAACTTATCAAATAACTCTTGTAGGTGCAATGCTGCTGCATGAGGATCACAGGTTATCACGAAAACAATTCCACTGTGTGGATTATACGAAGGTTAGAGCTACAGGAGTTTCAGATGAACAGTATTGGAATCAGACTAAGGTTTGGATTCTATGAGGCCAGTGTTTTACAGTGTTGTCGCTCCCTCTGTTGACTATGAATCATATTTTCTTATGCACACTGATGCTTCCTCCCCATGCTGCAAGAGTGAGAGTGTAACCATACAACCCTCAGGAAGGAGAGCATTGATTTTAAAGGATGGTGTGGCACCTCCATGTTTAACCTTGTCTCTGTTTTATTTAGTTCAATTTGTGTGTCAGAGCCCGAAGGTCTCAGCATGCAGCAGAGGTTTCGTCACATCATTTAACTGCAGAGTGTGTGCACATGTGTGTGTGTATGTGTGTGTGTGCGCGTTTGTGTGCATGTGTGTATGTACCCATAGGAGTACTTAGTAAAACACTTGTGAGTGTGTATTTGTGTGTAAGAAACCCTTGTTCCCCCTCTCAGTCGGTACAACAACACCTTGCTCACCATAGTGAGTACCTATAAAACAAGGAAAGGCCCTGGTTGTCATGGCAACTGCAATGCTTCATACAGCAAAGGATGAGAGGAGAAATCGAAACGTGGAAATCCTCGCCTCTGGTTTCCAGTTTATTGTGTTTCCACTTCTGTCGTGTTCACATGTTTATGTGCATTTCAATAGATCAACAAACCTCGTCGTGAGGATTTGTTTGACCGTTGAGAGTAATGTGGGGTTCAGGGTCTTCGGATGCTTCGACACGTGGGTAGGTGGAGCCGGGGATTGTCCTGCAAAAACTGCAGTAAATCTCCGGAGCTGCAAGTTCAATTCCCATCTTCCATCTTTAATATGATGTGTTTCCTGTTAAAACAGGATGCTGGATCAGGACACAAGGCAAAGCAAAGAACTATCAGGGAAGAAAAGAGTGAAAAATGAAGAAAGTTGCCATTTTTTTAAAGGGTCAGTTCACCCAATTTACACACTCACTTAGTCACTCACTCATTCACATGCACACACGCAAGACAAACAAATTTTCTGGCATACACTTACTATCTGAACATACATATCAGTACTTTTGCAGTGGTGCAGAAACTTCTCCATACAAAGTGAAGCAAATTTGAAACGCATCCTTTTTATGGCCTAAAATTTTTATACTTAAAAATAATTATTTTTATAAGGAAAATATCTCCAGTAAAAAGTCTGCATGTGAATTCTTTTCATTTCCATGGTGCAGTTCTGACTGCAAAAATCTCTAAGATGGATGTCTGAAAACATCAGCACATAAATTCACAACTGTCTGCATAGTTAGATGCCACCAGGGCTAATAGAATTTTTTCAGTCTTCATTTATGTATTTTATTTTTGAATGAGAACACTAAAGCACTTTCATCAAGATTTGAGAGGAATTTTTTCTCAACACTTTATGTTTATCAAGAAAAATACCTTTAAGCATATAATGAGGCTGCTTCTTCTCACGATATAGATATAAAGGGCTTGTTTTCTGCAGTATTTGACATTTCAAACCATGAATGGTTTGCATACTGAAGCCCTTAAAACCAAATTAGTGTTGTAGATTCATCATGGTAAGAATGTCTATTTTTAGAAATTAACATTATGCATTGGTTTAAACTGTACTTTTCTTTCAAGGCATTCAATTGACCTCGTTAATTAAGATAAATTTCATCGTGTTTTGCACATATATATGAGTAAATTGTTTTGGAAAAATTCAGGACAGTAAAAAAGATTATTTACTGAGTCACAGGCACATTGGTTTTTGACATGTTTGGAATGTTAGGAACTGCAATAACAATATTTGCAGCTTTTCAAGTGTCATCTTTCAGTTCACATGAATTTATTCATTTGGGTGTAAAAGCTTTACAAAAATATCTTTTTCGTTGTAAAATCTGACTATTACTGGTGAGAAACAGTTCAAAGTTGATTCAATGTGAACACTTTCACAGACTGGATAGGTTTTAACATTTAAAAGACACTAGATGATGAACTTCAAGTGATTATATTTTTCTCCTCTCCTCAAAGCGGATGCACTGTACGGCACTTTGGAAATAAACTCTTGAAGTTGAACTTAAACAGCTTGTCAGTGTGTCGCAAGCCCACTCAGGGAAGAAGTATGTGTTGTTTGTAAGAAATTGGGCTGAAGAGGAGAGAAGAGCTTTGGAAAATCGGCCTGTTTACAGAGGGAACGTTACCCCTCTCTGTAGGCCTTTCATTTCCTCTGCTATGAAACTCTGATGCTTTCCTTGCTGTTTCTCCCTTGCTCTGCCTTAAAATGGAAAATTTCATTTAGAGTGTCTCAAGAACTCATCTGTTCTCAAATAACTTCCAACAAAATAAACACATAGTACATGTGAACGTTCAGATTTCACTTCTACAGACTATTATTGATCGACTTACCTCTTTTTACCTATAATGAATTATCATCACCTGTGTTTTTCAAATCATTGAGCCTGTGAGTCAAAATGCTCTCCAGTGGTTATTTATGTACGTGCACCGATGTGTGCCTGAGCTAATTTTCCCCCTGAATAGATATCTAAACAGGATGTATGGGGATGTCAGCCTCTGCAAGGATATGGGAATTATTTTCGCTCTAGAGATGTTTGTTTCCCTCTAGAGATGTTTGTTTCCCTCCAGAGATGTTAGCAGCAGACTGAGAGTTATGATCTATCCAACAATGTTTGTTGAGTATTCTCCACTGGGCACAATGCAAAGTCATATAATGTGTTTGCAACTGCTCTGTTCAAGGACAGGTTTTTTGATTAAGTTGCACCTGGCAAGTTGTTTAACTGGCAAACACTTGAAGTGACTTGAAGTTTTCAGTTTAAAAATCAAACTATGTTCAGTAAACTGCCATATTTCAAGATACTACTGAAGCTTTTACCCACAATACATAATCTTCATCAGCAGTAAAAGTGAGAAACGCTTTAGCACTTTTCATTTCATAATTCAAAAATTAACTCCTAAACTCATGCTAAAAGTCACTCTTTTCTACAGCTTTGCGTTACTTCTTTTTCTTTATGAGGTAAGAGGAAAACGTACAAATAAAAAACAAAAACAAAACCAGGTAGGAAAGAGCAGAGGGGCGAAAAAGTAAAAGGCTTAGCTAATTTTAGTTAACCAAGCCTGGTTATTTTGTCTTCATAATTGTCTTTTTTAAAAAGAATTTTAGTCTACACTATTTTTGAACATGGACTGGCTGAATAATTTCTCGTGTAAGTAACTTTGGCATTGATGTGATTATTTAACAGCTTTATGTGGCATTAGCAATATCCTCCATTTAGAACAGTCACTGAACCTATCGTGGTTCTTTGTCAAATTAGTTAGCCAATCAGTGAAGAGTATTGTAATTACCACGTTTCGAGATGGGTGGGTCCAAACCAACGGACCAAACACGCCTAACAAAACGAAAGAAATTTGAGAGAATAGATGGTCGTTTTTAGTTTGGGAACACATAATAAGTTACCCTGTGTAACGTAAGTTAATGCCAGGAGTTTCATATGAATTTGTAACCCTGTAAAACGGTAAAAGACATGGAGCCCTTAACTGTCCGTAATTTCACTTAATTGGCGCGAGGACTTGTCTGTCACTAGCTAAAATTAGAGGAAACAGGTACAGCTGCTCCAAATATCTGAGTGAGTATTGTCACTATTTACAAACTGTATGAATTGAAAGGTTTAAATAAAGACATATAATGATACACTGAGAGAAAAAGTTTTATAAGAATTTGTGGCTTTGTGGATAATGTGTTAAGGATGCTGTCATGCACACTGCTGCTGTAAAGATGGTCCAGTGCTGATGAGGTTGCCTGCTGAAGGACACGGCATCAGGAAGTGTTTCTCCATCACAGAGCACATCGCTGGCAAGAGAACTGGTAGGCTGCCTTACACACACTTTCAGATTAACTTTGGTATACATGCCAACAGCATGGTTGAAAGGTCCTCAAAGTCTGGGTGCTGCCAGATCTGTTAATGAAGCTCCCACCATTCACAGTGGTTTGGAAAAACTAATCATTTTGTCTCATTCCATTTTGCAAATATACTCCTATTTCGTATTGTGGTCTTAATGCTATGCACATGTATGCTAATGCATATATATTTTGGCCCCTTCCGCCCTCAGTCTAAACTCAACACTCACAGCCTATACTGTAAGTGAGGCAAGTTGTTTGTGGTGGTATTTAAAAATCAGTTTGAGGAACAATGGCGATAGGAGAGCACTCTGGAGAGCAACAGTATTTGGTCAGCAAAATAGGCGAAAAAAATTCAGTTGTGTGGGAACAGTTTGGAGTCAAGCAATGTGATGTGGAGCACAAATGAATAACATGCAGAATCTCCTACATGGTGGTGTTTGCACTACTTGGTAACATCACAAATCTTGTTCAATTCAATTTAAACACAAAGTGTTGTATGACCAACAAATAAAAAAGGAAAAAAAGTACAACTCCGTATATATGATATAAAGCAACTCTGTACCAAGTCAGTTCTGAAAGGCATAAAAAAAATGACAGAGGTTGACACATACTTTTTGGCTAAAGATGTGAACCATTAGCCCGGTTAGCAACAAAGGCTTCAGAGGACAGGTAAATACTTTGGACAGGCGCTATGCTTTGAGATCTCGCAGTGCACTAAAAATATGTGAGTACATTTATTTTGGTCTCATTTATTGTTATCATTTATTTTTTGTATTTTATTTATTACTTGTTTTCAAAGGTTGCTGAAATTGCACCACAGCTTTTAATTTTTTAAAAGTTTGATATTTTGTATCTTTTGTATATTTGGATATATATTTTATATTGATATTTAAGGGAAATGAAATTAGCTAAATGGAAAAAAATATTCAGGGAAGTTAAAGTTCAAGAAAATTCACAGTTAAAAAGAGTTTCTTAAGCTCATTAAATGCAGCATTTTTCCAAAGTCAGTAAGTAACAGTGTTAAATATAATTGACTAAAATAATGTGATTATGATTTTTGCCATATTCGAGCCGCCCTACCTTACATACTTGTGCTGATTCAATTCTGCTCTGCAGTCAAGAACTTGCAAATGTGTACATCGTTGTGGTCCCTAAAAACAGGTGTGGCTCAGGTGCTCGTGACCTTTGAGCAATGTCACTTGGAATGGTATCTGCATGTTTAAACTACAGTGCTGCACAAAGAGCCAGATTACAGCCAGACTGCCCCCTTTTCCCATCTACCTTAGAGTATGGTAAGAGATGAGAAGTGTCTGTACTAAAGGGGAAGCTCCAGTCACATTTCTTCATGCTTATTTTAGTGCGTGCGTCACATCTACCCATGAGCAAAGACCTTGCTGGCAATGAGGACTGTTTGGGATAACTCCTCTGTGCTTCTCCGTATCATTCCCCCATAGTCATTTCCTTAATTCTCCCCACTGTGTGAATTAGGGTTGTGAAAGGTAAACCGATGCAACCGGATATCCAGTTTGACAAGTGAGAGATACGGCTGCATCGGTATAAGC
>JAPZDY010000015.1:4801636-4828494 GCA_029783645.1 Ctenochaetus hawaiiensis | reverse complement strand
ACCGTAGAGTTGTATGTAATCGAATCGTATCGTCCCTACACTGTATGGAATTGCATCGAATCGTTCTGTTTTTAAATTATCGTTTTTTAATCGAATCGTTACCTGTGTATCTAGATGTGTATCGAATCGTCTATCTTAAAGAGATGTGCAACCCTAGTGTGAATAGAGCACCTTAAACCCATTGGAGCCACCATTTTCAAGAAGGCCACCATGTGCATATCTCTCTTCAGAGCGATGGAGATCAACAAGTAGGCCCACAGTACCTCGAACTCCCAAACCAACTATGCAGAGCATCACATCATGACAGGAAATTGAGGAGAGGATATACACACAAGCCCCTTTCCCTGTGGGGCATTTTAAATATGCCTCTGTCCAACCAAAGCAAGACAGCAAAACTACTGGGGGCCATGAACATACTCATCTTCTTTTTCCCTATCTGATGATTAAAGGGTTTTTACTTTAGATTAAGCTTAAATTTTTTTATATTAACAGTGGGTCAGTTGAGTTGGTGTAATGTGTGAGGTACCGCTGCTGTTGATGAGACCTCTGATCTGCACTCTCACTTTGCTTAATCAAATATTGAAGCGCTTTTTTAGCAGTTCTTACATTTTGTTTTAATCACTAGCTCTTTCTGTGGTCTCGCAAGCTTCTGTTTTCAGCTAAATGTCTTGTGCCTTAGTAAACCTTCCTGGGTTAACCTCCCTGTCTGACTTTTAGAGATATTGCTTTCTCAAACTTATTTTTTGTCTGGATAGTTCTCCTGAAGCTGTGAAGAAATGATGTGCTTGGTGTGTGTCTGTGTGCACTCTGAGCCATGTGCTTGCACAGCACACACTGAGGGCCGCAGATACTGTCGGCCACCTTGGCCTGTAAATCTGGGGTATGACCCTTTGGTCAGAACAGTGGAAGTTCAACGCTTCTGCAGCATTCAGAACAGCAGGAGGCTGACCTGCCCAGCAGCCTTCTGAGTGTTGAAAGTAAAAGGACAACTCTCTCAGCAGGTGCACTTATTTTCATGATGTGTGTGACATGGCAACACTGTCACCTTCCCTTTAACAGTTACCTACCTCACTGAGGTCAAAAGGTTTTCTCTGTTATTTGGGCGTGAAGAGTAGCACAGCTTGTCTGTTAACAGCTTTTAAATAGTCTCAAGTTTTTTAATGAAATGAAGGGAAACCTCGAACTTTCCCTTTACATTCTCCAACTGGTCAGGATGAGGAGCACTGTGACTCCTTTCCCTGGTTATTATGGGACTTTTGCCTCTAGTAATTATCTGCCAGCTAGCTGGGACACTCCTTCCTGCTTCACCCGGACTAAAGAAAGTTTTTGTTTTCATGTCCTTCCTGTCCCGAGTCAGCAATCTGTTTGTAATAACGGGGTATATTTAAGGGAAATTTCTCTTTTTTAATACAGTTCTGTGTCTGAAGTGGGTAACAGTTTTTCATTTTCTCAGCTACTTAATGAGAAAGCATGAGATATTTTGATAAATAGGTTTTCATTTCTGGCCTCAAGTCGATAAAAATGAAAATTTGAAAGGTGCACACTTTGAAATCTATATGGCCTAGAAAAGGCAGTAGAATACACACCCAGTATTGTAAGTCCTGGTAACATGGTAAAGAAATCTTTTCTTTGTGGTGTGTGTTTGTGTTTGATGCCTGTGAAGGAGAGAGTGAGAGAGGGACAGAGAGAAAGTGTCAAAAATAAACAAAGTATAAAAGAAATTATTGATTATTAATAGGGCTTAGACATATCACAGCTCTCTTTTATATGTATAACAGCCTTATATGTACTGTTATGTAAATACAACATAAATATAACAAAATTTCCCGTAATATTTTATTAGTTTGCAATGAAGAGTTTCATTGTGGATGCACTGTGGCAGGGAACTCAAGCAATCTCAACCAATATTACATCTTTAGAGTTAGAGTGAGGAACACATGTAAATAACAATCTGTCCATGCCAACAATTATAAAATGGGGTATGCAGTGAAGAGTACAGCAAAAAAATTATTTCTTCCGTTCAGCTTTTTGTTTGTTTGTTTGTTTGTTTGTTTTAAATTAGGCTTAAAATAATGTTAAGGCTTAGAAACTGTTCATTACAGACTTAAAATTATATATCTTATTTATTAAAACACTGACTGATTATAGAGCACCCCAAAATTATGTTGTAAAAGTTGTGACTAATGTTAGCTTTTAGCTTGTGATGTCTTCCTTCTCAGTGCAGTAAACACAGGATGGAAAACGTGACATGATATTTTACTTCTTCTTTTATTGTTTATGCACTTACAACTTGACATGCAAATGAAAGGGGTTGTGATTTTCAGCTCGAAAACTGGCACAGTATTGTAGAAAAAGCCAGATGAACACTAGGTTGCACATGAGTTGGATATAAACTATATGGGTACACACTGTTCTGCCAGTCTGGGGATTATTACTGAGTAAATGTGACATTTAATGGTCTGGCTAAAGGCAACCATATCAGTCACAAATTTATTATTGAAACTTGGTACTCTGTGAAACATCCAGCAGTTACACTTATATGATTTCAAACAAAGATATGAACTCATTAAGAGGAACACTTTTGGGATACATAGTAGATTTAATTACAAGTGCACAGCTGGTTGTTTTCATCATACAGGTCACATACATTAAAAAAAAAACATAATACAGTTCAACAATAGATGCCTTTGGGTTCTGTACACACCTACAACATAGCTGTGCTTAAGGCGATATACCATATTATACATTAAGTAGTTTACAGTTTCAAAATTTTAACCAAGGACATCAGAGAATGTGACATGGTGGGATTGACCTCAGTGGGTTTTATGTAATTGGTAAAAATGTTTATTAGCTTTTAAAATGTTCTGAACCTGTGCTTTTGTTCCTTGAGATAAAATCTTGAAGAACACGTGTTCTTGACAAACACAGGGAGTCACTGCAGAACATTCATCTCAACAGAGCATTGTAGACTTCATTACAAAGTTCTTTTAAAGAATGGGCATTGACAACACTTGGAATTTGTCTTGGATCAACATTGGTGAAGGCAGTATTGTGCATTTAACATGCTCTTTTTTCTTTTCTTTTTTTGTTTGTTGGACCGTGAACTGAATGTATCGGTTTGTATTGTTTTACATTTTCACACACTGGTTTTTACAGCCCCAGTCAGCAAATTAACAAATTCTAATACAGCAAAGGTATGACCAGCCTTACTCTGCCTCTGATTGGCTAACCTTTACAGCAGCACTCGTAATGTATAAACCTAACTGAATCAACCAATGAAAGCAACAGGTTTTAGCGCATCACAGGCAGAGTAGGTGGCAACACTTTCAAACAAAGCCAAAGACCATGAGCCAAAAGTCCCAAAGTTCCTCAGCCATTATTTTAATAAATGGAAGAAATTAACGTGAAATAGTTCATTTTAGGGACTGTGAACTCTCAATATTAAAGATACAGACTTATAAGCATGAACTAGGTCATTTTAATCTGTTGGAACCTAACTTTGAGCCAGCTCTTGTGAAGTGCGAACTTGCACATCACTTGCACATAAGGCAGTGGATCTATTGGTATCTAATAGTAATTCTCTTCTTGAATTTTTTTAGACTACTGCTGACAGAACAGTTACACACATGTGAATCATAGCACACCAGAATATCTCCCTACAGACAGAGAGAAACAGTAAACTATGAATCTTCTTGATCAATGCAAGTGAATGCTCAGGTTCTTTGCATGCTAAATATAAAAGCTTGCATGCATCATTTTCATTGATATAAAGACAGTTAGATGAGAGTATACTAGAGTTGAGAACCTCACCCTTTTCGTCATCATAAAACATCTCTATATCTCACCAGTATCCAGGATTATTTTGATCCGGATGAGTTCAAATGTTTGGAATGAGAATCTTTAAAGAATCAAGCTTTAAGTCTCCAATGCTGAAGTGACAACATCTTTGACTTAGTCCAGAAGGAAAGAGATACCCCACTTGGGGCTTTTTTGATGAAAAATGATCAGATAAAAAGCAAAGAACACATTCCACAATAAATCAGTCACATTTGGTCCATTTTAGAGCCAATGATTTTCTTGGATCAAAATTTACATTTCTTGTGTCATGGCAGTGCGGCTCTTCCCTAGCTGCTGATCTTTGTCAGCATCTTGTTGATGGCCTGTTTGACATGTGTAGTGGAACTGCGGCGTCTGGCCTTCCCCTGCACAGCCTTGCGGCGCCTCACCTCACGGCACAGCTCATGGAAAGCCTCGGCCACGGCGCCACCCTCACTTGCACATGCTGAACATTCATAGAAGGCGCACGCCATTTCAGCTGCCAGCCGCTCCCCTTCCTCTGTGCCAACCTGCCGGACGTGGTCCAGATCAGACTTGTTACCCACAAGGACCAGAGGCACGTTTTTTGGCTTCTTCACCTCCTCAAGGAGACTTCGTAGTGGCGCCACCTCCTCAAAGCTTCCCCTGTCTGTGATGTCGTACACAATGACGAATCCATCACCCCAACGCATGTGACCTTCTTTCTGCTGGATGTCCTCCTGAAATGAAGACAGAAAAGTTTGTGATCAACTCCAGTTTTGAAGACTATGAAATTGTGGGAAACAATTGTGTTTGCTTGTTGAGATTTAGATATGACGATTTCTACCATTCTCTGTGCTTATTATGAAACTACAGGCATAGAAGCTAGCTTAGCATAGCGTGTCTAAAGGTAATAAAATCTTCTTGGAGTACTGACTTTCCATTTTAAAGGTGGCTATGGCAGCAGGAAACACAGATAGGGAGTTTCACTTGGGAGTCCTCATCACGGTAGGAGACACAATCAGGAAGCTAAGTTGGGTGTGTGCGTTTTCTTGAGAAGAATAATTCCATTTTCTTTGCAAGAAGAAAGTGGAACTATTTCTCTAAATTTTGTGACAACATCATTACAAAACAAGTCATATTATCTACAAAAAACTCAAGGACTTTTTATTGTTTTCATTTAATTATCACTGTTGCATTGTTCCTGCATAATTACATAAGTAGGTTTGAAGACAGCTTTATTTTATTTTATTCTAGCACTTATTAATGTCAAGGCCCTGAATCTGCATCTAAACTGGACCCCCCACATTCCTTGTTTTTTTAAATGACCTGAAATGGATAAATTATTGAGAATCACCAAATGTATTTTTCTGGTGTTTCTTTTTTAACCACTGCAGCTTTTCTGGCCTTCACATTGTTCAATTTGCAGCTAGATTGTATGCCATCTCACAAATTACTAGTCAGCCAATCAAATATGCACATTCTGATTGAAGTCAGTGAGTGAGATATTGTCACAAACTCAGGAGAGACAGTAATAGAAAACAGTTGGAGAAGTGAATCAGAAGAAATTTTCACATGGCGTACTCTAAGATAAGAAGAGTAGACTGCAAACAGAGCTTTAAATTGAGAACGAACAGACTCTTACATGTTTATTCTTCCCACAGGAAGTTCAAAAGCAGAATTTTTCATACATTTTGAGACCTTGGCAATTAATTAACGGAAATATGAAATGTCATTATATGACAAAGCCCTCAGCATCTTTAGAGCGAAACATACCAACTCACATCATAACTACTGGCACAGAAAAAAAATATCTATACAGACAAATGCTTACTGTATACACAAGTTAATACAACTACTTTAATATATAGGGTATATAAATGGCACTCAACCACAGTGCAAGTTAGATATTATGATGTTTCAGACTCTTGCTTTAGGAAATTTTCTCTAACTGGATCTCTTTGAATTTTAATTGAATACCTCTGTTCTATTCTTTTGTGTGTTAGCGCATTTAAAATTTTTTTGGCTGTTTCAGCCTATGTAACACTTCTAGTTTCTATATAGAGTAGCATTTGTGTTTCTTCTTTGTGTCTGCACTCTCCCACACCTGCTTAAGCCAGAAATTTAATTCTGCAGTTATCTGAGGAACGTGAACATTCAGGCATGTGCTCTTAATTTGATCACGCTAAAGCAGAAACAGTCTGCCCGGTTATAACAGGACTTAACCGGTCCTGTCCATTAAATCGTAACCTGACTTGAGGGAGGCACACAGATCATGATCTCATTGTAATTGATAGCTTAAACAATGCCACATCCCTCCAGAGGACAGACGAGATACTTTGACGTTTGTATACCTGACCGACTTTTGAACCTGGAATTTATGAGCTACCAAAAAGACTCCACCTCCACAAATCATAATGGCATTAGCACAACGCTTTGATACAGTCAGAATCAGGAGAGGCCTGACATCCAATGCAGCCATGTCTGGAAACATTTAGACCTCACTGCCAGCTGAAAACAGACTACAATGTAATGAGTGAGATGACTTGGCTCAAGTGTCGCAGGGGAAATCATCTGCCAGCAGAACACCTACACAGTACTGCAGCATATTTATCTTCAGCCAGGGGACTTACGCAAGCTCTCCCTCATGGCCAGGACCCTGCAATGATCCTGTCAGACAGCAGGAAATTACCTTCTAAAAATGCCATTCAGCCTCATATCTACCCCTGCAACAATTCTTTAAACAAGTATCTTTCCAAAATAAGTACAGAATATCTCCAAGAAGAGTCAGCTAGGGCTAGATGATATCTGAGCATTCCATTCAAGTTGATTTGCAGTACAAAGTGGAGCCATCTTACTGTTCTCAAAAGGGAAAGATAAAAGTTGTATAAATACTGAAATGTAATTTTTAGAGCACAAACTTTTTTAAACTGTTTTATGGCCTCTCTTTGTGTCCACTGTGTCTCTAAAAAATCCCAAATATTACAGACATAGAGTTAAGAAAGCACTTTAACAGGATGGAATTTATGCTCCGATCTTTTTCTGTTGTTGTACTGTTTATATGAATTTGTAATTGTTTGAAATGACCAGGTGTTGTTTTCAGTTTTTTTTTTTTTATCTTTTTTTGTCGATTTAAATTTGCAGCTAAAAGATGTCTTGTGCATAAGTATCTTTTTGAACTTAAGAGTCCTGCATTTTATACAGGATGGGCCAAACGTTTGGTGTAACAAAAAAATTTAATGCATTAACTTTTCCTTAAAAGATTACTTCCCATATTTGGACTTACAATATAACAATAAAACTTACAGTTCAAAGACAAAGGATACAACAAAACCTGATATTGTCTTTTTGATTCCACTCATTTTTTTTCCTTATGAAAACCTGGCGTTTTTATAACCCTTCTTAGCCACAGACAGTTTGGTGAGAAAATTTTGCTCTGTTGTGCTGGGGGTTGCTAATCTAACCTTCAGTAGAAATGATGAGCACAATTCTGAGTTCAGAGTTCTGTTTAGCTTCATATCTCCAGTTTGCTTTTTTTATCCTCAGATTTGTTGTTCAACCCAAACCAATGCCCAAACAACACTGATGCAACTGGCACCAGTCACCTGTCACACTGCATTTACTTTATTGAAATGAAGTAAAGCTAGAGGCAAATTTTAAAAGTTTGTTCTCAACTGGATAACATGATAAGCCAAAAAAGTCTGCAACAAAAATGCAATCCAAAGAGTCTTTATCTGAAGTGAATCAGGCTGAATATGAGTGAATAGGATTATTTCTTCAATGCAATTAAGCAGAAAGGTCACTTACTCAATTGTAAGCATTAACCACAGTGTGTACACAGTAATATCCTTTTAGTCTCTGGATGGAACTTTTTATAATAAGTATGATGATCATGTCTTCGGGGTTTTTCTGGGTCCAAATCAGAGTTCAGTCACAATTAGACTTGAGACTTCGATATTTAACAGAAAGTCTACAGGCAAGCTACGGGCACAGAGTTTGAAAGATGCAGCCGTATATCAGCTCAGGAGGTCTAATGAAAGTACTGCTGTAACTGTGCTAATGTCGATTTCATTTCACATCATTTAAAATCTCTGACAGCACAGTATCAGAGGTTAAATTATGTTGGCAGATGCTTTACTTTGTGTACTTACAGTGATCTAACAGCAGTAGTACCTCTTATTAAGTACATACATCACAGTTAAGATGTGAGAGAACTCAGGTCTTTATATTTCTGTTTTAGCTCCTCCAATAAAAAAAGCCTTAACAGAAGAACAGATATTGAACGCAGGGATAGTTTATCTTACCTGCCCTGCAGTGTCCAGAATCTCCATGGTGACGATCTCATCATCAATGTTGGCTTGATGACGATATGTGGATTCTGTAAGACATAAAAGAGGAGATAAAGAGTTAACAGTTTTTTTAAATGCTATCTGATGTAAATAGAGTTGGCACTTGACTCTAACATGGGAGTACAGCTCATTGTAATGCATTTTTACTAAATAACATCACTGTGAAGGTAGACAGACTTTTGACCTGTGGGGACTATATGTTATCACTAATGGACTGGTGATGTAATTACGTTTAATGTTATTTATTAAACTGACATGCCTATAAGACTGATTAGCCTGCTGGTATGTATGAAATATTATGCTGAATGGTCAAAACGTTTCTGTTAGCAATAGACTGTTATGTCCAAAAAAACAAACTCTTTATATCAAATGGTCTAACAGTCTAATTTTTCTCTGCTATTTAAGAACTTGAGCAGCTGTTAGGACTCTGCTGGAATGGACTATGAGTCCGCAGCTATGCTAGCAGCTCTGTGAGGCTTTCACAAAATCTAG
Organism: Ctenochaetus hawaiiensis; assembly: GCA_029783645.1. Classification (NCBI taxonomy): domain Eukaryota; kingdom Metazoa; phylum Chordata; class Actinopteri; order Acanthuriformes; family Acanthuridae; genus Ctenochaetus; species Ctenochaetus hawaiiensis. The sequence continues at coordinate 4,819,858 of JAPZDY010000015.1, read as the reverse complement.
TAGGATTTATGGATGTTATTGGATGTTACTAATAAGTTGGTAACCAACCAGATGATACATCCATGCTCAGCTATTACAAGGATGATGTCAATGTTCTGCTTGAATGAATGCAATGCGTAAGTTGATTAAATTCATATTTATTTACATTAAATAAACAGTGAATCTCAGATTGGTTACCACATTGCAGTTTTTCAGACCTCCAAGGTCACAGTTTGCTTGTATAAACTTTGCCCCCCTGCCTGCTTTTGGCATAAATACATCCCTTCAGAGATCTACTTATGATTATAGACATTACAGACAACGGTATTTTATTCAAGTCACTGCTTGAGCATTTCTAAGGCAGAGGGCCTCTGCCGGAAGACAAAGAGACACATTGGTTTCTCCTTGGCTCTGACAGACTGCCACAAAAAAACATAACATTTTAGTCTTTCTTTGTTCCTTTTTCATGAAATCATTATCTTGTATTTTGGAGCCAAACACTTCCTTTCTTTATCAGCCTGTTGTTGGACCAAGAAGGATGAGTGATGGCTTGTCTCGCCAGACCTATTCAACTTGTCATTTTAGCTTTGTGTCAAAGGACTTGCTAAACCCGTCATCATTCTGGTATATGAAGCTAAGCACAAGATGCACGAACAACCCTTGGAAATCAGTACGACACAGACAAGAAAATGCCAGGAGAATTCTAGTTGAATGTTATACCATCAGCCTTCTCTCTGTGAGTCAGATTCAGTGATGACTTACTTCTACAATTACCAGAAAGGACCTGAGCTTCACCTCTAGCTGGTTTGAAAAGCTTCTTATTCCTGGCACAGGACACAGATGTGAACTGTGACCCTTCATTCCACCAGCACCAGAGTTATCTGCCTAAATTGCCCCGTAGTAAAAATCCCATCTGTGCAAACACCTTACAGATAGCACTGAATCCGCCACAAACCTCCTTGTAAAAAAAAAAGGATTCTGCTGGATTTTTTTGTTATAACAACCAGAGGCTCAAGCCAGCACTTTCTTAAAGCTCTGGCTTTGTGAATATAGCCTTACAATGGGTTTCAACTTATGACTCACATCTTGACTACCCTGCTATTTCTTCATGCATGGTTCTTGCATGGAGGGGAGGATTTTACAAAGCTTGGTGAGCCACAAAGTCAATATGAGAAAATTAACCAGACTTCCATGTTTTTCTTTAGGAGCATTATGGCATAGTGTTTCTCTCATCACTTTTAACTTTTTCTTTTTTGTGTTTATTTCAAATGTCTGCTGATCATGGGGAGGCACAATACTCAGTATTTCCACAATATATATTATTTACCTTTTGATAGCTGTGAAGCAGATCTAAAACTCTAAGATGTTTATCTACTAATCTGATTGGAAAATGATACTTCTTTACAGATTCAACTGACTGATTTTGGGTTAATAATATCAGCTGGTTAGCTGACTAGCATCCAGTGACGTATATTTCTTGCTGTTAACACATCTAAGACAATATCTTAGCCACTTCAAGGCAATAGACACACATTGTTTTTTGGGGTTTTACTATATTAAAGTTGTTATTTAAGTTTAAATCTGCAATATGAGGATGCTTGTTAAGATCAGATTTTCTCTCACTGAAATATGATTTAATTGTAAAGACTTCATATTAACTTCTTTTCCTACTTGACTAAAGTGCAAGATTGGTACCAGCTGTAGTCCAGAGTTCAGTAATAAGTTTTAAAACCCAGAGCCTAAAACATGACACTAGCAACCTGTCAAAAAGATATTCAGATTGAGAGTTATGGCTCCAGTCTCTGCACATCCACCCTGCTGGGTCCCAGGTGTGTCCACCTCTCCAGGGGATAAATAGCATCATTTGACGTAAATGAAATGTCACAGAGAGACGAAGGCGGAAGCAAAGTGATGATTTATAGCTGTTTGGCTGGAGGCATGAGGAGCATTTGTAGGGAGAAGAATCAGTGTCTCACACACGTTCCCCACGGGACAAGCCTATTTCAGGAACCATCACTCTGTCAGCTGCAAACAGCAGCCGATCTTCATGTCCACATGTCTGTGCGCTTGTTGCTAAATGCACTGACAAGAGGCCGAGCCAGAATGATTTAGCCAGCCCCACCATCCCATCTAAAGGTCTCAGAGAGAAACAAAAGCAGTAATTTTCCTGCCAGCAAGCAATTCATCCCTCATAATTTTTATCCTCTAACTGCCTGAAGGCTGTTTTGGCAGAAGGTAAAAAGAGAAAGCATCACGCCAAACATAATCCAGTGTGTTGATGCAGCTTGTAAATACATGCTGACCTTAACTGCTCCATAGACCATGAGAAAATCATTGTGCTCTTACACATGATTTATAGTACTTTATTTCCAAAATGTTCATACCACAAACTCCCTTTGCAGTAAGTGACACAATATTAAGTGCAGTTGCTGTTGTGAAGCCAGTGGAAGTAGCTCAGAGCTCAAATAAAATTACTCTCTTTAACTGGATGGTGTGCAAGGACAGGAATGACTATGGTCATTCAATGACTATCTTCTCACTAAACATCTTATTATGTTTCTGAAGTGCTACAGTGTAGGGATGCTCAGATAATTTAATAAAGACTAATATTATATTATAATAATGAATAATTCTACCTGAAGTTGCTTGTAATTATGGACTTCACAGAATAATTGATAAGTTGACTAGCTGACTACATAGGTAGATGTTGACAAGTCGTAGTTGTCATAAATGACCCGAACACTGTTCAGACTGCAGCACTGAAGCAGCAGACATTTAGCAAGAGACAGAAAACCCTATGGGTGAACAACTACAATCTACAGTGTTGAAATACCACACCGGAACAGACATAGATTTATTTAAACTATCATTTTCTTCATCATGCCAATTTAGTAAATTGAATATAAGGTATTTAGAGAAGGATAGACTCCTTCTCTCCTTCCCTGCAATAAAGCAGTGGCACTTTTACTGAAGTCAGTGAGTATCTCAAGAATAGTAAAGCTTGCTGGAGGTTTAGACCAATCAGATCACGGCTCATTAGTAAACAGGCTAATAAACAGAGTCAGTGTAAACCCCGTTATTTCACCTACCCCAGGTTGGTCGTGCTTACATTATTTGACCTTTTACTGGTTGTATTTTAGACCTTTCTGACTGGAATTAATCATTGTTAAAAGATATATCTCCAGGTGTTAATCAGTTACTCAGTTGCTTTTTAAAAGTATAGAATTAATTTCAGCAGCTATGAAGGCTCCACTTTAATACTGTTATATAGGGGGGAAAAATTAGCTCCATGATTGACATGTTGGTCCATGTGCTATTATGTTTCTTCAAATAGATTTATACTATTGTGCGTATACTGCCTGCATTAATGTCTGATTTCATGCACCACCTGGTGAGCACTCCAAGTGACACAAATCAAACATACATGAGTGTGAGACCAACAGTTGTAGGCTGGGTCTGGCTAAATGCCGAAATGCTCAGGATGGATCTTTCAGTAATGATCACATTTCTTTTGATTTTATATCTACAGTGGTGTGCTGTGAGGTTGTTCTGCTGGGACAAAGAGAAAGAGGACTTGTTTTATTGGCAGTTGCTGCCAATAAATTTTTCATGACCATGCAACACAATGCCGTGACTATGTATAAACCATGCCCACCTCCGGTCTTCTTTGTTCTCCTCTATTCTGTCCTTTTTTCTGTTCATTTAGCTTAGGTGCTGTGAAAAACTTGCTTGTAGTAGAAGGGAAAACCCTGATTTTTATAAATTGCATCCACATGTTGGTGATTGCCATGATACTTCATGTTCTCAGCTGATTTCATCTCATGATCAAATTTTGCAATTACTCAAAATGATAGGATGATTCATAAGAATTACAGACTGTGTATTTCCTTTAAAAAGTGCACAAATATTTTCTGGAAAGCAGCAGTTTTCATATTGTTCATTGTGTCTGTTTAAGAATGCAGCAGTCCTGGAAGAACTTCTCATTTACTCGAGCCAGCGGATGTGCTTTGTATTCCTCTGAGTTTGAGCAATAGTGTTCAAAGCACAGATAAATTTTTGATAACCAACTAATTCTGGCCTGATCTCTGGTCGAAATGAAATACTACATAAACAAAACCCTTCTCCTGCACGTGATTGCCTATTTTGGAGCTCAAATGACCACTTTTGCATGTGAATGCCATTTAAAAAATAACAAGGGTTTTTTTTTTTGCTATGACTCTGATCCTAAAGCGCAGGTAGATAATAATAAATAGATGAGTGAGCCATTGACATCTATTGAGATAGATGGCGTTCCACCCACGTTCTGGTAGTAATTTTGCGTTCTAAGACCAGCACTCAGCACGCACACTCCCAACTGCGTGATGTACCCATAAAAGGGTTATAATAACGTGTGCACCACTTCATGGGTAATTTCAGCCGGGCAGTCTGATTGGTCGCAGATGCCCTTCATCATTGCTGTTATTCCCATTATGAACCTCAAGCTGTGCTTTCCTGGTTGTGACACTCACCCTTGTGGTAACCAAGGAGGCAGTTATAACTCTTTTCTTATTTCTGTTTCTTTTTTGAGCGAAATCATGTACACTATATGAAGCTACATACAGTACACAGGTTGCATGAACCTGGTAAACACATTAACTATATACAAAAGCTCTCAAGGGCTTTGGTGTTCTGCTTTTTAGAGGAAAGAAAATGAATCTTTTTCATTGTTAATATGTTTTCAACAGGTATCTGAGTCCTGCTCTGAAATTCTATCTATGCTTAACAAAACAAGGTCATTCAGTACTTGGAATATTAGTCTTTCTGTGTTTGTGTCATAGCGGCAAAAAGCATCTCCACAATCTCCCATATGTTATGATATGAATAAGAGGTGATAATAGCCACGACATTCTGTTGCTGTTACATTCAGGAGTGACTTATTGAAGAGAGAACATGTCCACAAGTGTAGTCTGTATATTGCTGGTAATTGCACTCTGCTGAGTTCCTGCTTGCATGTCTCTATAAACAGAGGTGGAGAAACAACGAGCATCATGTGAGCAACTTGGAGACCCTGATCTGCTGAGTATAGCCAGCAAATGAAAACCACCCTCCAGAAGAGATGTAATGTCTTTGTGCCCCATAATAGGGCTGCAGTATAGGGAATCGACTCAATCTGCATCACTGTATGAAAAGGTCTCATCTATGTTATGCACTAATGAGGGCAGAAATAAACTCCTCTGCATTTCACCTGGTTGCATCACTTGGAGTCGTGCCTTTCACATAACTGAAACTCATTCAATTCATTGCATGACAAACTTGACTTTTTTCATTCTGGTACTATTACTTTTTTTTTTTTACACATAAGGATACAGAATTAAAACTCTTAAGAGAGTAAATCTCTTATGTGTACTTAAATCCATTGGGAAATTGTTCAGCATTTGGGGAAATACACACTTTGTGAAGCAGCTTGTCCGGCTGTATCCATTGGTTAAAAAAATCACTAGTGCCTTCAAACCTAAATAATAGAAACTGACATGAGCTGGTAGGACAAAGATAGCCAAGTGAGCCATTTCTTTCTCTGAAAGGGAGACAGAAATATAAACAGAAATTTCTAAATGTGTACAGTTTTCGCATTGGTATTAGCTGTAGTGGTACAGAAAGCAGAATTGGTGCAGATAAAGGGACAGCAACAACAGCTATGGTAGTGCCTGTGGTCACAGCATTAGTAGTACTAGACAGAGATATCTGGTTGTCTTACCGAGTGTTGGATCATACTCCCAGATAAAGCGTCTGGTCAGAAATCTCACCACCAAAGCTGAAAAGGAAAACAGATAACAAATTCTTAGAATCTGAGAACTGCATGAGTAAAACTTCCCAGGTTAGTTTCATGGTTTCCAGAATATATAAAAAAGAATTTAATTATAGAACCTTGTTACACTCCATTTTACTCCTTGATTGTGGATTTCACCACATGTAAAATAAACTTGCATGACCATCAGTTAATAATGGCGCTGATAATACCAGCCTGCTTTCTTAATATGACAGCATCTCTGCTTCAATACTTAATTAGCTGTGGAAAACTATCAAGAGGCCACAAGATCCAAACCACTTTAATACTCATCTAAATGCTAATAAAAGAGAATTTGAACAGCCTCTTGAATGAAACATCTGCTCTAGAGGTTCATCATTAGATGCTTCTCTGATAAGGGACAGTTAGCCTGCTCTTTACAGAATCAGCTTTAATCGCAAATAAAAAAAACAATATCCCCAGCAGACCAGTGAGTCACTCTTTCAATCGTTTACCATCAACATCAGCATCAGCCACATGGAAACGCTCCTTCATTCAGACAGAATTAGGAGGCTATTACCTGTGTATGAGGGTGAGCTTTAAATCTGTCTTATGTGTTGTCAGTCAGAGTAAAGGTACTTGAAAACACCATTTTGGAAAATTTGTTAGCCCATCAAAAATGTGGCAAAAAATTCTGCAGCTTGTACTTGGTTTTCTTTCCCAGCAGCATTTTGCCTGTTTCATTCAGAAGCCAAGATCCAATTATCTTTTGATCCGTCTTATCAACACAAACCCTCCACAGCTTCATATTAAAATATTATCATCCCCTGCTTCACGACTAAGCACTAGACTGATATCCAATTAAGACGCAAAGCATCATCCTCCCCCTTTACCCCCCAGAAAGTCACTGCAGGAGGTAGGTGCCTAAGTTCTGCAGCTGTTTATCTGAAAGCTGCAGCATTTCTTCCTTTAGTCGGGTTAGTGGGTAGATATCATGCCACTGAGACTCGTAGTCCTCATGGAGATTGTAAATGTGCTTTGAACAGAATCAGGAAGCAGCAAAATGTAAAAGCTACCTTCAAGGCCTCACATACATTTGCAAACATGTAAATGCAGCTATTTACCATCACTGTAAAGAAGGTTTATGCTCATTCACGAATAGTTCATGAGTGTAGAACAGTGCAGAACAAACCCCTGCACACTGTCTTACTTGCAATATGTGTCTGCAGTGTTTGTTGTTCCATCTTTTGATGTACCTATCCTTCTCATAGGCACAGGTCTCTTTTGACAGATATGCAGAGTGTTCTTTTGTATTTGTTTGCAGCAAGGTGTGACATTGTTTAATTATGGGAATAACAGGTGCATTTCAGACAGTCTGTCCTGGAAGACATTCATAGTGTTCTGATGTCAAAAAAGGAGGGGGTTTATGAGGCTATGTGACCATCTGACATGCACCTCTAAAGAGGCATACTGACCCTATGATACCACAACAAATTAGGCGGTGGCAGCAAAACCATTTGGGCAAAAGTTTGTTTAATTTCTCATTAATTCAACTTTTAGTTTTTAAGAGGAAGATTTAGTTATTTTGTCTTTTAAAAGTCACATTGTCTCACTTTATTTTCCCTAATGAAATCATGCCATCTGTGCCTTCACCCACCATTCAGACCGTCTACATTTGCTACGTTTCCCCTTCTTTCTCTATTCTGTGCTGCTTTATGCCTGCGCTTTTAAGACCTTAAGTGAATAAACACTTACAGACATGTTAAAGAACCCTTTATGTTTGGTATTTATCAATTGTTTGCTAACAAATAGCAACAAGCCAGTGTTTACTCTCAAGCGGCTTCTCTGCAGGAGTTGTCATGTGCCTGAGTGACTTCCAATGGGCCTGAGTGGTCCACTTGAGTCCAGGCATGTATCCATGTGTCCTCATGTAAACCTACTGAGTTGCTGCTTTTAGAAAAGAGACAATGGGGAAACAGCTTTTCCTTTGAACTGGGGTTAAAAAAAAATCCAACAACCCCAGCCAGGCCTGTTTTCTGCTCATAATTAGCCATGACAAGCACAGGGAAGAAAACCTATTATGTTGGCCAGAGTGTCGCTGCCACGTTTCATTACGCTCATAAAGAACTGGAGTCCAGCCTTTGAGCTCAGGGCAGTGTTTGATCATGACTGAGAGTCTGGTGCTCAAATGTTTCAATTTGTCATTGGCACACAAGGAGTAGCTGTGGAAACCTTCTCCCTGCTCTGTTTGTGTTAGTCAAGACATTTCCCCACAACATTACTTCAGTGCCGCTGTTCATTAGCATGAGCCAGGAATAGAGTCAATATAACAAGTACACTGAAACAGGCAGGTCTTTTGATGTTATGCATGTGGAGTCATAGCTTTTTTTACTCTTTAAAACGGCCTGATGTAATTCTGTTTTGATGATTTTGTTCCTCAGTAACACCACAGATCTTTATTTCTTATGACACTTAATGTGTTTTCAGGCACAGGAAGTGTGTGTCATGCAACTTTCAATGACTCCCTGAGTACACTTAAAGCAGACAGCAGCAGATCATTTGTCATGCTGTTGAGAAAGCAGGCTGACATGCATGTTTCTTCTCCAGGCACATTTATATCCCTTGTGTTTGTGCTGAATTTCCTCCTGAGTTTATCTTGTGTTGCTGCTGGATACAGAGGCCTGGATTCCAGGTAGACAGAACATCCAATGGGGTGTGAAGTCCTTTCCTCATTAGAGGTAACTGTATCTCCTGCTTTTCACTGCCACTACAAGTAATGTACACATTGAAGAGGGGAACCTTTGTTCACGTGCGTCAATATGGTTATTGTGACCCAGATTCACTAAAGGTTTGCGGGGGGAATAATGTGCACACTATGAGCAAGCTGACCAGCTCACAAAGGCAGATGATTCACAGCCTGTGCAGTGAGAGGAGAGCTGATAACAGTGCTGCTTAAAGAACACAAATGTAGTGCATCTAAATTATTTTAAGAAGCTGCATTTGCATATGATGTAAAATATGCAGTCATTCAAAACAGTTATTATAATCACTATCATCAGAAAAAAAGCTGAATAAAGTTCATCAAATTTTAGATCAGATCAGAGTAAGCTTTAGTTACAAAGAGTGCAAAGGCAGCAAAACTGGAGCATGTCAAGTGATGTGGGTGAATCACCTAAATTAATGTTTTTGCATCGTACATTTCTGTAAAACTCTAAAGATGTTGAAACTTCTTGTTTCTTAGATTTTGTAAAATAAAACTTTTTGAGATTCTGATTATGTAAAGGCAAAATAGATACTTGGTAAGGATGCAATCATGGTTTGGCTTAAAGCACCTGTTTGATTTTTACCACAAACCTGGTAGGATAATCTCCAGGTGACCTGGTTTTATTGCAAAAAACACAGCTAAAATTTTTTCCAAAGGATGCTAAACTCACCCAGTTTAAACAGTTGATCCTAAACATTGGTTTGGTTTTTGCAGCTGTCCCCTCTGCATGTCATGTCACCACCATCCACTACTTCCTACTGATGAGAGAATTATGCTCTCATAGGCCTACATTTAATCTGAGCTATGTCTATTTGTGATATGTATTGTTAAAATGTTGATATAGTACATATCAAATGAAAAAATTTGACATTTCTACCTTTTTCGGAAACTCACGCTGTTGCAATTAACATTTAATACTAGCAACTGGGTTGTAAAAAAAAAATCTCTGTACCATTGGAGCTAAACATTTCTTTCTCAGGGAGTGAGGTTTTTGAAAGCCTTGTTTGTGCCAAAGACTGTCATGCCAACATTGCCACACTGGCATTTATTTTGAAACATCTCTCTGACAACCTGGTGAATATAGTTCACTGTTTGCTCTCTTGTTATGGTTTCCACCAAATCCTCCAGAAAATATTTGTCTTTTTAGAAGCTAAGCTGGTAACTTTGTCTGTCATCTGGTACTGGAAAGGTAAAACAGAAAGCTGAAAAGAGCTGCCTGCACTGACCAGAAGTGGGGCTGATGATAAAAGAGATTCAAACAGTAAAACTAAAACAATGAACTGGAAAGCGCTTAAATGCTAAAATGCTAAGAGGTTTCAGGTTTGTCTCTTTATGTGCCCACTAACACTTTACAGCTTGTCTTTCTTAGCATACATATTGATTTTAGCAGCTTTAAGATTGTCAGCATTACTATCATAAACTGCATCATAAACAGTTTTGCTGCAGCGGCAAAACTGTAATGAATTAATTTTAATTTCTAAAAGGAGGAATGTCTTGTTTCTCTTCTTTCAAAAGTTGTAGTCTCACATGCCTCTAAGATACCTAAGTCATCTTTCATGTGCATGTCAGTTTGTTATGTTTTACTTCATCCAGAATAATCCCTGATTTGGATTCATCTTTACACTCCTGCAGGTTTGTTGACAAGATTTACAAATTAGGCAGCAGGAGTCAATTTTAGCACTGTATAAGTTGAGGAGAGACACATGATGACAGGACTCCTGTGGCACTGACACCATACAGAAAGAGTACATTTCACTTGACAACTAACAGGAAAATGTATTGATTATGGTTTATAAGTATGTATTTTTATAAACGAGTGGGTGCATGGAGTGTGGCTAATGGGAGGTGATGACATTGCTGCATCTTTATAACAAAAAAATCATTAACTTCTGTCTAATAGTGGAAGGAAAAATCCCTGATGTAACTCCTACAATATACATTGTGCTACTTTTGGCCTTTCCCCACTGTTTTAATTGGAGCTGTTGCCATATAATATCTGGTATCGAGCACGCTGACAAAATCAATAACCATTTGGAGATGGGCCGTTGTTTTTTTCACATTCTCAAGCTGCGAGTTGGTTTTCTGCAACCTGATATTTCCCAACAAATACTGCAGCTGGATAGAAAAGCGTATCTGATTATATCAAATTCTCCTGGATCAGACTTCACAGTGCCCCTCTGAGTAGATGGATGGAGGAGTGCCGAGTTTACAGATTTACGTCAAACACATCATCCATGGATGGTGTTTGCCAAAAGCTGCTTTTGTCCAAAGTGACCTAATCACATTAGCAGCAGAGTTTTGGACTAATTGCAAACAATGCAAGAGCAATTAGCGGCGCCCATGGCCCTTTTATGAGCCGGTGCTCTGTAACTCATTGAACAGTCTCTATTGATTCCCCACGGCCGTCAGACGGACACCCACAGCTCTTTGGTCCGCTTTGGCCACAATAACACCTCTGTACCGGTTGACAAGTAGAGGTTTCCTGGTGCTGTGCAGCTGCTGTCAAGTTTTGTACCTATTGTGTTCATGTCATGTCAGTTTATGTCATACAGCCAGCTGTGCAGATATGACTGGAGGGGAAATGGTTAGAGTGGACCTGACTGAAGAATCCGAGCAGTAAGCCAACAAGTAAAAAAGAACCAGTATTTAACTGAAATTCATCACAGAACTATTCTGCCTTATAAAACAAAACACTGACACTTCATATCTGGTAAAAACTAAATCTGATATTTGACTTCCCCTTCATTATATAAAATTATCCTTATTGATTTTTCCATAGCTGTTGTGCGTATTTGTAATTAAACGTACCCAATTTAATGAGATGACTCCCTGGTTATTCAGTTAATTATTCACATAATTAAATGAGACAATAGCCATATTCAGTTGTGATGCAGAAAAACAGCTAAATTCTTTCGCACTAACATGTCTAGTTAGCAGACTTCAGTGGTTGCCATGTCAGCTTTGACCCTTTTGAAATTCCTAGTGAAATGTGGTGTGGCTAAGCCTTAATTTAATTACATATCTTCCATATTTAATTAAAAATATACACACCTAGCCAGGCAGAGACAGACAAGAACACAATTTGCTTGAAGTAGCTGTGTTCATCACATTCTAGATCCACATGTAGATCCAAAGGCAAAAAAAGCAATGAACCCTAAAAGGTATAAATTACTGCAAACTGCATAACATATAGAGAGATGGAATGCTTTCTATGTATGTTATGCTGTCTATGTGTGTTATGCAACTTGAAAATATAAACCTTTTTTCCCTCTCCTTCACTCTCCTATAGTTTCTGCCTTTTAAGGACATCACTGATGGGAAACATCTTGTTAATTGGAGCTTGCACACATTTAATCCATAAATATGTATTTGATACACTACTGAGAGTTCTGTGACCTTTTAATTAACAACATCCCTATTAGGCTCAGGAGAGTCCATAAATATTAAGAATGCAGGAAATATAAATAATTAATCAGTGACATAAGATCTCCTGCAAAACCTCATAAAGATAATCAAGAAAAATCAATTTCCTTTGTAAACAGAATTTAATCTTGTATCTGTTTTAGACTGATTTATCTGATTTAGAGTTGGGTTGTGTTGATTGACGTCATCAGACTAAATTTGCATGTCTGCTGTCTTTTTTCATGTTTTAAGTGAATACAAGAGAGGTTAGTCATTGACCAGTCACCGGGGTTTTATTGCATTTCTCTCAGAAGAAATGCAGACAGTTGCTGCCTTGTTGCTGTGTTAGCAGACAAGTTGCTACAATTGACACACAATGTGGCTTCAGATGCTTGTAATGGACTAAGACGTTGAAATATGATGTTGACAGCAACCTCCCACCATTTATTAATTCCTTCACACTCCAAAACAAAGCAAATATTTCGGTTGTAATAATGTCAAGTAGTTTGATATTGGAAGTTTCATTATTAGTTTAAATAACTATGAAATTACTGTTTTTGTTGAAGGCTCCTTGCCCGAATATCCTCACCACTTATTACCAGAGAGGTTAAGAGCAGGCTTTTACTTAAGATTACATCCCATTGTGCATGTGTTGGTGACTTTTTTTTCCCTTTTTTTTTTTTTTGCAAGTCCACTCAGCTGTCTATGGGAAGCAGAAAAACATTTACTTCTGTGGCTTTGCAGAGCCAGTTTTTGTCAAAACTCATGCATTCATCCAGAACATCTGTAGAGCTTCAGTATTTATACAAGGTGCGACTAGACTAAATCACTTCTACTGAAGGATAATTAGAGGATTCACATGATATGAACTAAAGGACAGAAATAGGGAAAAGTTGTCAGTAGAGTGCAGCAGCTTAAAAGAGGGATGAAATACAAGGCTGCTGTTGCTTCCAGAGTTCACACAGATTTATTCAACTTCTTTATTAATGTGACAAATACAGTCACTTTAAAGTGCTCTGAAATATCTGTTTTTTAATATTTTTTTGTTGATCTTTTGCAAGATACGGCAGATGAAAACATTTTTTTACATTTATGTCTTTATCTGAATGATATACAAGCTCATCCAGCATTCCTCTTTTGTGCGAATGTACTTGCACGTGTAGTAGTGAGTCTTCAGACGGACCCAAAAGTGACAGCACTGATGTTACAAAACAGCAAAACAAATTAACTACAAAAGCACCCAAACCACTTCCTGAACAGAAGATCAGGCCACTGTTCCCAGTTGTAAAGCTTTCCCAGAGTTTCTTTCACCAGCAGTCTCTCTCTGGGGCATGTTTGCATCCCAAACCACCAACAATGCGCCTCTCTGGAACTGCTGGATACATATAAACCAAATTTCTCACAATAAGGAAATGTATGTATGTGGAAAGGGGAATTCTGGGAGTTCCCATGGTGCCAGGGGAAATATTCAATCTGTCTACTGCCAAATACAAATGAGATCAAGTCAGACATCTTATCATTTCAGCTTCTTTCCAGATCAGATTACAGCTCGCCAATCAGGCTCCGTGCTTATTTATTTTAGGATTTCACCAGTAACCTTTAAGGGGGGATGTGGAAAGTCCAAAGTGAGCAGAGTAACAATAACACACAAGGCGGCAGTAAACATGTCATCTCCCATGAGTGATGGCATTACTGTCTGGACAAATTAGGAACAAATATTTTACCTTGTGTGAGCTGGGTTCGGGGTAATTTAGCTGTTAAGACAAAGTGTAAGGAATGACGTAGGAATGACGCTTGTTTATCTACTTTAACTCATGCTATACAGTTGTCACCTACTGAAGTAATTTAGAGTTACTTTAAGCCAAGGTACATATAATAAACTTACTTGGTAACATTTGCAGTCAGTTAAAGTCCTGTACATGATTACTACATGTAGTATTTCCTCACTTTGTAGAACTTGGGATCTATATAAGTTTAGGGTAACATAAGCAGTTCTGATGTGCTGCACGCCAGCAACCTCAACTAATGTTGTAAAAGATATCTTCATGTTAGCTAAAAACATAATCACATAACTGATATATCCTAATTAATGATAACCCAAAAGCATTTCCTCATGTAACATGAAAAAATGCTGTTTGAAAAGACAAAGTCTATTTATAGATGTTTCAGTCTTACTTGTAGTAGAATTACTTAGCTCTACAATGCAAGACAGGAACAATGCTGTTCATTTCTATGTCTTCTGTATGAATCATTAACTGGTGATTCATGTTCAGCACCACTGCCAAGTTTCTAAGTAGTTTTCACCTCAGTCTTCAGCTCAATACAGAGAAAAAGGCAATTAAGTCCATACAACACTGTCCTTTTAAAAGTGCAATTTGTAAGAACTAAATATTAAAACACTGATTTGTAAATAACAGTTTTAATGTCATGTCAAAGGCTAACCAGCTAGCCTTGGCTAGTCCTGTCTTGTAATACCACTTTGCATCTCAAGAGAGCATTGTGAGTCACTGTCATGCCCAGATTGCCCTCGGTCAAAGCCCTTCCAGGTGAGTTCACCACTTAGTAGCCATCTTGGCCACGCTGCAGAGCAGACTTTACAGGCAAACCTTTTTCAAAAGGAACAGGGAGAGATCTAAAAATTCCCCTTCCCCCTCTGCCCCAGTCCAGCAGCGCTTAGATGATTTTCTGGCAGGGTTTGGCTCCACGCACCCCAGGGCTGAAACTGTAATAAGCCTCACTCAGACCTGTGGAGGTGGGTGCTGACAGATGCCCGACCTCGTTCTTGCTCTTCTTCAGCTTCACGACTTTTCTGTCCACATGGTATGTTAGTTGTGAATAAAGTTAGAGTCCTGGTCACCTCAGTACTGTATTCCCTGCCATCAGACTGGCCTCTGAGTAGGATCATTGGCAAGTAACTGGACTAACTATCTGCTGGCAGATACAGTGAGCAGCAGTATTTAGCAGTTATTCTGCTGTCTAATATTTGTTTTGAGTAGGTAGACATTTCTAACTTATTGCCCCTTCAAACTAGGTAGAAACAAGCAAGGTACAGCACTTTCAATCAACTCATTGAACTGTCTTTACTTTATTAGCCAGCTCGCTGGACTTTATAAAAACTAGCCTACATTCTGAATCATTGTCTGAAATCAGGGACCTTTGCTTCACATCTGTGAGTTATGAATTGCTGACCGTGAGTGGTAAATTATTGCAATTATCATCATAAACTGCATATGAGCCATGGCGAATAAAAAGCTTGACAGCCATAGCAACTGTAACTAAAGGGGAAGGGGCTGAGTAAATGATCAGTTGTGCTATCAGCTATCTGTTTTGCTTTTCTTCATTGTGAGTCATTGCTTTGCATGCTGCTTAGTTTCACACTGATTAAAAAAATGAAAAATCTCAGTAACATGCATCCTTGAGGAGCAATATCTTCACACAAAATATGAAGCCAGTGATCATTTAAGATTTCTCATCATCTTTTTTTTCTACAAGCTTACAGCTGGGCCATTATCAGCACATAAGTCACCACTTTTCTTCTCAAACTAAAACTCATTAGTTCCTGAGGTTTCAGATTCCTGGTTGTCATACACCATTTAAATTAATGAGATGTGGGGCATAATAAGCAAAAGTGCTCCTCTGAGAATAAAAGAGCAGCTTTCCATTTACAGCGATGCTTAATTAGTCATTAGTCATGTGATAATTAATAATTAGGCCCATGTTCATGAACAATGGGAAATTACATGTTTTGTATGAACAACCTTTGAACACTGAGGGTTTTTGTTTGAGTCTCTTTTTAATCCCCCACTTACAGATTTCCATCTGAGCAGGCTGTCCAAAGTAGACCCAAATGAATTACTACTTGAGCCATAGTGTGTTCTCTACATAATAGATAGCAAATTCCTTTCTAAAACTCTAAAGAATCATAATTCACTCCATGTTGCCCAGGAGAACATCAGTATAGAAAATGAATGTGAGCAGCCTTCAGTCTGTGGCTGGCAGGCAGCATATCATTTGAATTTGTTGTGCAGTGAACGCATTCCCTGCATCACAAGATGGCATTTTGGCAGCAAGATTGGTTTTGCCACCTCAAGCCAAGTTCTTGTTATAAATCAAAATATAATTTAACCATCAGACAGTGTTAAGCTCTGTAGAGTCACTAAATCATTTCCTCTGTAAATCTCCAATGCAGAGGGATTTCACTGCAGTCATGAGTGGTTTAATTACATGGGTGATGTTTGTAAGACAGGGAAAGATAATCTATGCATTGTGCTGACAGATAAGAAGACAATTAACAGAGCCTTGATAAAGGAGTTCAGACTGTTTTGTCAAGTTGCTTATGTAAACATGCAGCGCACATGCATAGTTTAAGACAATAATTATGATAAAAATGTTAACAAAATGTTAAGGATGTCACTCCTAGTGGTGAACCCGTAGAAAATTTGTACCCAAATTTGCAGCTCTTCTCAACTTTGCACACTCACTCTCCCACCTCACATGCAAACCACAGCTGTAAAGGCAAGAAGAAGAGCATTGCTTCCCTCGTACATTGCCCGGTTGCAGTAGGATTCATCTGGCTTTGGCTACACCGACTCCTCGGCCCACAGGGATGTGGGTCTCACTTGAGGTCCAGGCGTGACAATCCACCCCCCACGACACAACAATGTTTTAAATATCTGCCAGCATTGTGCACTTTGTTATGACGCCGCTGGGGCGAAGGTAGGCGAACTACCTCCCAGACCACCTCCGTATGTAGTTTGAGCTATCATATATCAGATCGTTTTCAGCAAGCATTTAGGTACGTTTACACAAAGCTTTAAGGATTAACACTTGATATCTGAATACCCTGAATCCAATATAAAGCCCTACTAATGCATTGTATAAACTGGCCAAAGTAAGTGACTAGCAGGCGAAGCAGAGCATTTAGCTGCTGAAAAGCCATGTACATCTTAGAAATTTAGCTGTCAGTGTTTAGGTTTCACTTAATTTGAATTATGCCACGTTTCCACTGCTCAAATCAACTTGCCCTTTTTTCTTTTGCTGTGTAGTACCTGGTACTTTGGTATCACCTCAGTCTGGGTTCCAAGCGAGCTGAGTAAATCTAAATGGTGACTCACACCATCCCTTTGATATCCTCTATTATGTCCAGAGATGTGTAGCTCCTTTAGCAGTGTGTGCTTGGCGAGTGTGTGGTTAAGAGAGTGACAGAGATTGACAGTAAATGCTCGCAGAAGTAGAAGTTGTCAGTTTAGCAGTTATTACAGAGTGTAGGTTACAGGTTTCAGTGAACAAAAGCTGCAACTTTCAACACTTTCCTGTGTTGTTTCCCCAAAAGGGGGCACGGCACTGCCATGATGATCAGCTAAGGCCAGAGATATACTTGCTTTTCACCACAGTGGCATACACATGATGGCTTTCTCAAGTATCCCGCTGTCATTCTGAAAGGTGGTCATGCACATCTTCAGAAATTAACAAAACATTTCTGCAAGATGGAGTAAACACACAAACTGTGGGGACAGTCTGTGACAGGGTTGCAGAGTATTGAAGAAAAATAAACATACCAAGTCTATAATTGTTTGATTTAAGGGCCTTACATATAATCTTTAACTGTGCTACTGTAGCTTTTTCTGTCACAGTCTCAAAATGAACAAAATGCTTCTTTCCGAAAGTGTTGTCATGTTTTTTAAACCATGCAAATCCAGAAGTCACCTATGATCTGACTTTATGTCTGAGTGCTCTGGTCTGCTTCTCCTGGAGGAGGTGTCCCCCAGGAACACCTATGGTATTTTGTCAAGATGAACAAATTTTGTTCATGGCAGTAATTGTCTACAGGAGCAGGTGGTTAAAAAGCAAGGATATTTTCACCTTTAGGAATTCCGCGTAAGTTAAAGAAGTACTATCTGCAGTGAAGAGAATTAAAGAAAATTTCCTGGAAACAAAAACAAAAGCAGCTCCATCCCTTGGGAATAACTATTTGACTGTAAGGGGGGAATGTTAGCAATTAACAGAAAAAATATCAATTTAATCAATAATATGTTGAGAGGTACAGCCTAGATGATCATAATAACATGCCAAACACAGGCAAACTCCCTTTAGAAAAAGAACAACACACCATAAATCCCAAACACAAGCTGAAGACAACCTTGAGAACTGCGACAGACAGATTGTATTAGAGCTTGAAAATATCGACAATTGTCATGCAACCAGTTTTTCCTTTCATGCTCAAAGTTGTTCGCACACAGTGTTGTTTTTGGCAGCCATCTTAGTTTTAGTCTTAGTCTTAGTCTTTTGGACGAAAATGATTATTAGTTTTAGT
>JAPZDY010000015.1:4782666-4793874 GCA_029783645.1 Ctenochaetus hawaiiensis | reverse complement strand
ACTGTCAGCTTTTATTCATGTTGTTTGATTAAAATCAGGGAGTGACTCATATTTCCTTTGAGTTCTTATTAGTGATCAGTGTTGTAAAGTTGTAGCAATAATTTGAGTTGAAAGAAGCTAAAGCACTCTGAAAGAGAGAGACTGCAGAGCTGGCCTTTATCTCTTCATAGGTTTGTCACTATGAGTGACAAATTTTACATTATACATAGTCATTTGACCCATTGCTGAAATAAAAATGTTCCATGCCAGCCTCATCTGTGT
Organism: Ctenochaetus hawaiiensis; assembly: GCA_029783645.1. Classification (NCBI taxonomy): domain Eukaryota; kingdom Metazoa; phylum Chordata; class Actinopteri; order Acanthuriformes; family Acanthuridae; genus Ctenochaetus; species Ctenochaetus hawaiiensis. The sequence goes on along the minus strand of JAPZDY010000015.1, from coordinate 4,793,613 downwards.
GAGAGCAGCTTTAATGACAGTATATTTACCTTTTCTATCAGGCTGAATAAATGTTTATGCGGACATGTAAACTTTTTCCATATCTGGCTTTGAACTAAACTTTTGTCAAAGTGGATTTTTTTGGGGAGAGTACCATTAGATAACAGCCAGAAAACTTATCATTATTGTAAACCTTCAACACTCTAAGGTGCTGAAAACAAGCTAGGAAAAATGTGCTCATGTGTATTTGTTCAGCAGGGACCAAGTTAGAGATACAGTAATTAAACTAATTTATCTTATTTCCTAACCCCAGTTTCCCTCCGCTGAGTCAATAAACCAAAGTGGCAGAACAGCCACACTTGAGTTAATACACTGAGCTCTTTTTACTGGACTGGATCACTCTGTAGGAGTTCAGAGCAGACTGTCACGAAGGGCCTAGCAAAACCCCAACAGCGCCATGCCACCCAGCAGGTCTACTCCCGCTCATTAGGAGCACATTTTTCCCACCAAGCAGGAGGAACAAACAGATTATCAATGTGAAAGATCACTTAAGTCCAACTTAAAAAATAAAACATGAGCATCACATGACCAGTAGCTCACATGCACCCATAATGTTCAAAGCCAAGATGGAAACATTTGTGGACTGATGGATATGATGTTTGTCCAAGAGGAATCACAAGTCACCACATGTGTTTTATTATGAGGACCAGGTGGTGGGTTTGACTGATAAGGGTTGTTCATGATGAATACTGATGGCTTTATAATGAAGCTGCCAAGTGAGCAGAGATCTGTGGACTTATCTATATAACAGACCTGCAATCAATTATGATCTTAGGAATGACTTAAACAGAAAACCATGTACAAGTAGTTATTTATTAGAGCTTATTTTGACATGGAAGGAAATGACAGTTTTGGACACACGAGTCCAAGCCTGTGGTGAACTTTGAATAACCTTTATGGTTATGGTTTATCAATAAAGGGTTTGGGGTATCAGTGAAAGTCTGTTGTGGTCAGTTCATTTGTTTTAATACCAGCCTCAGTCCTGTCTTTCTGCCCCACCTCTTTCACTGCAGTGACAACACTCAAGTTTGTGTTTGGCTCTGTTTGCAAACTCAATATTCAGTCCAATGAATAAGACTTGTTGCCTAGTTTCAATCTCCTCTGCCACTGTTGTGATCTCCTGAAAAGATTAATTTTCTCTTTTTGTCCTGACTAAGCCCTCATTAGTGCTGGTATCAAATAAGGGGAAAGTCATCAGGCAGGTGACTTCAGTTTAAGCCCTTTTCAGATTTATTGATCACAGCTGCTTAAGTTATAAATGGGATTCTTGCACCATGAATCATATGTCAGCGCACTGTTGGAAGTGATCTCAATACAAAGTTCAAGTATAAAAATTTCAGAACATTTTGATGAATGAGGCCCTTGTCAACAGTTTTAAGTGTTTTATGTAATTTTTTCCTCCCAGAGTGGACTTGCTTCTGTCCTCTACTGGAGATTGCCATGTGTGATTGATGTAGACACACTAGCACTTTGACAAAGAGTGAAATATTTCAAATTTAGGATGGATTTTCATCAAAATTTTGGAGAAAAATCAACTGAAATGTCTCAACAACTGGATCAGATGGATGGCAATAAACTGCAGAAATTTCATGAATTAGATAAAGTAGCAGTATAGTTTATATTCTGTAAAATGCCACAGAGATCGGCAAAAACCGCCCATAAAAAAAGTTTCCTGAACTGAGGAAGGTGTCCTAAAATTGTTTTTTTTGTCCAACCTTCGGTACAAAACCCCAGGATAATCCATTTACAGTCACACACAACAGAGAAAAGCAGCAAATTCTCAAACATGAGAATCTTAGAGCCTGAGACTCTTACTAATTATCACCACTGTTGTTGATGAACTCTGTGCCATGATTTAATCAGTACAATCTAGCTCTGTTAGATAAAAGTAATAAGCACTTTACTGATTATAACAGGAATCTATACCACCTGCTACATGAGGAAGATGCAGATAGAGAACAAGGAGGGCTTTTGTAACATGCTCAAGGACTCTCAACCCTGTTTAAAGCAGTCTCTAAATGCTTAGATAAATGATCTCTTAGCTATAATGCAAGTAAAGTATATGTAGATTCATAAATCACAAAAGAGTGCTCAGTCAACACATCGTCAGGTTCCAAACCACGTGTTAAATATGGTACTATCTTTGTTTATTTTTTTCTTCTCTGTCATACTGTGCATGAAATGGGAGTGTATCTTAAAAACTGAATCCTGATGTCTGGGCAGATTCATTAGCACTAGTAGATGAGAGGCGTTTATCGTTGAAAGGATCAGTGGGCCCGCATGTAGCTTCAGATGTGACAACAATGACTACTTTCCAGCTGCGTGTCTGCTTTTGTGTGTTAAAAGGAGCAAAGGGAGGCACATGGTTGCTGAATGGACCAGGCAAATACAATGCTGCATAAGTCAGGTGTCCATGTGAAAATAAAAAGTAAGCAAGTAACAAGCAAATATCAAGTTTATAACCAGAACCACAAGACCAAAAGTAGGTTGAATCTTCTGACTTAAGGTTTGTTACTTAGTTTTTTTTGGTTCTTTCACACATCTACATTTGCCTTCATTCAGGCATCACTTCAAGACAGGAAACTGGACTGAACCGTCTGGAAGTCCCTGTTTTAAGGACGACCCTGTCAATCACAGTTATTTAAATTTTGAGTAGTTTAATACTTTGGTTTATGCTATAATACCTACCAAAAAACTACCCACTGCCAGCCCCGACTGCACTCTATGTTTTGTGCTGATTAGCAAATATTAGCATGCTAGCACACTAAACTAAAACTGCAAACATGATAAACATCATAATAGGCGCTTCCATTAGCATTTAGCTCACTGTATCACTATGTAGCCTCACAGAATTGCTAGCATGGCTGTAGACTTTTAGCAGATTGCATCTTTAAAGGTATTTTCATGATCCCACAGATGTCTACAGTCTGCCAGGGATGATGAAATGTTTGCCTGCACCAAAACCAGTGTGTAAATCCCCTATTTCTAGATACCATGCAGCTACATGTTATTCTTCACTTAAATTACATCAAGATGGCTGAGCTAGCTGTGGCGAGCGAATCAGTGAACATTTAAATGTTGGTTTGACCCTAGTGAAACCTACTGAAATAATAAAATCACAAAAATACCTTTAAAGATGTTCCCTGCTACAGGATAAAAAGAGATAAGATTGGATTAGAGCAGTTCCCTAGAGATTTCCCTTAAGCTTTGCATCAGGAGTGCTAAGTGATTCAATCGACCACATGTGGAGTGCTGAGGTTACAGATGGGGCTACAGTGTAAGATGCAATGTACTTCACTCTCAACTGGTTATTTGCTTTGGGGGTTTTTTTGCTAATAATTGTCAGAAGGGATTGTTTTAAGTGTTGTATCTGCTGCTGGATGAAAAGAAGCAGCAGGTGACATGTTCATGCTGGTGTTTATATTTAATAATGATATTTTTAAGTTGCTACTTTTTTTTTTAAAGAAAATGAAGAGTAATAGACAGTGATACCTGAAGCCTGAACAATAGCCTTATCAACCATTTCTAGCAGGTTACCAGCCACAAATTGGAATGTGTCAGTAAAAACTCGGTGCAAAAGAAGAATCAGGTGTTGGTGAAGGACCAGGGCAGATGACAACTCATCGAGATGGTTGCAAAGTTCTTGAGAGATGAACTTCAGTGAGTAAGGGGAAGATAGGCAGATCTTACAGAGCACTTCTCAGTTCAGATTCAAGGCATGTCAGACAGCATCAGCCTCATTGCCATGTTTTACAACCATGCACCTTTCAGCTGAAGGTTATGAACTCCTGGGTCATTATACTTTTCAGTACATTACTTAAGCCGACCTCCTGAGGCATTTTAATGGCCTCCTTTGGCATGCAAGAGATCCCAAAGCATGTTTTCCAACAGCTGATTGCTGTGCAGAAGCAATCTATCTTGATTTACAGACGACAGGAAACATATGGTTAGTGTTATTGTGTTAGCTACTGGTGAAAAACATACAAGGGCGCCAGCTGAGGCCAAGCTGCCGCAGCTCATAGTGGAATGCTGAAACCAAATGATAATGACTCAACTGAGCTATCTGTGGGAGTAAAGGTATTTAATCCAGAGCCAAAATAACCTCCTACTTTAATGTTGACTACGAAAACAAACTGAATGTGAGGAGAAATTACTGTGAGTATAAAAATACTGGGAGGATGATGGAGGAAAGCATTTGAATGCAGAGGCTGCGGTGATGCACATACATAAGGCAGAAAGAGGTGCAACACACTCCTTGAAGACTAAAGACATGCAGCAGCTAGGTTTAACCCCTTCAAATGTGGCCCGGAAATGAATTGAAATAAATTGAAATAAATTGAAAAAAACAGAAATCAACCTGTTTCCATTCAAAGATCATTTACTTACAGAGAGCTGCAGGAACAAGCCCTAAAATCAGCAATGAGTTGGCATTGTTGAAATTTCAGCTCCTCCCTCACAAAATCAGTATTTATTTTGAATAGACTTCTGCTTAGATGCCTGAAATAGGGGCAGTTTTTATTATAACACTTTGTTCTACAACATGAAGTACATAGATTAGTACCCCACTTGTACCATTTGAAGTTTTTATGGGTCTTAAAATAACACAGCTGCTAACAAGTAGATAATTGAGAGTACAGAGGTTGTTAGGGAATTAACGTCATCATGCCAAACACAGTACTGAATCTACTTGCTAGTCTGCCTTTGTAGCTTTTGTGTGTTTATACACACACTCTACACACACTCAGATTATTCTAACTTAAACTTTACACCTTGTTGTTGTTGTTGTTATATTTGGGCCACAAAAATCATAATAGTGGTATGAATTTATGCAGATTATCTCGTTGAACAACACGTGTGTGTGTGTAAAAAAATTATGTTTGCCTCACAGCTAATTTTCTGCATATTCCAAACACATATTGGAAAAATCCTATTGGCTTTGTTTTTAGGGGATCAGAGCGATGCTGACCTCCACAAAAGAACGTCATCCCTATGTCATCTTTATAATAACAGAATATAAAAATATCATTTATAATTCTTACATACTTTATTAATACTTTAACCAGCCTCTGATTTAGAGAGAACTCTGTAGGAACCTGCCTGTGATAAATACAAACACAAATACACACACAGACATTTACCTGACTTGCCCACCCCCGCTCTGCCGAAGACGGCCAGCTTCACCTCCGGGCTTTTGGCCATGACAGCAACTGCGGCAAAGATTAGCGAACCAATCAGTGAGCACCACGGTCAGTCATCCATCCTCTCATCCACACAGGAGAAAGCAGTGGCTGGGGAAATTTGGAGGACATCTTTATGTTACAACGCAGTTTTTAATGCTTTAGTATGAGGATCAGTCATTACTAATGACTTGACCGTTTTATTTGCATATTAGTTTGAAAACTATAGTTTTCTTTTTGCAGATAATATGTATGAAGGTAACATAAACAATGTTTCTCCCACCATCATTTCTGAGTCATACAGTAATTTCTCAGCTGCAGTGCTTCATTAGCATGAGCCAGCACCATGAATAACTGAATTAAAAAGGCTCATAGTCAGGAATGTTAGGAGAGAGCAAAGCTTCTAGAAATAAGGTTTTGCAGGAAATGTGCCTTGATTTTGTAGTTATTTAGCAAAAGTGCTGTTCTCTTATCCTGTTAAAGTCATACAGAGATGTGGAGGCCAAAATTGCAGTACTCTGACATTTCAGCACTTGTTGCGAAATGAAGCATATATTTATATATTTTTCTATGTTTTTGTTTTCTGTTTTTTGAGACTTTTCACAGCAATGTGGAACAAAAGAACCTGCCCTTTAAAAAAATAAAAGGTATCAGTACGGTGTGTAAAAAGCACAGACAAAATATCCACTTATTTTACTTTAATGAAAGCACCCACACCGTGTTAGTCATGGACAATTGTGCAGTGCTTTGAAAAACATTGCATATCCGTCAAATGAAAAACTACAGATGTTGTCTGCTGGCTCCAGAGATTTAATCATCTGTAGGAGACCAACTGACTGCTCATCCACAGAAGAGAAGACAGAAAGATCTTATATAAATAATGATTCATTTTGAAATGCTCAAGTGAGCAGTGTGTTGTATAGAGAAAGCATTGTCTGTCTGTGTTTTTGGGGGGTTGTTGACCTCCGCAGTGGGATTTTTCAAGCAGGTGTTTAAGAGATGTGCAAGAGAGTAAAAAAGCAGAGGACGGAGAAAGCGGGGGAGCATAGAACAAAGCAGGCCCAGCTCTCAAGTCATCTATTTAAAAGCAAAATACAACTGCAGCTCGCTAAAAAAACAAGTACAGGTTTGCTTAGTAAGATAACAACTCATGTTAAAGTTATTTTACCAGATAACTGATTCTAAACTTCTGCCCCAAACATGCTCTGTTTTTCTCCAGGCTGCTCTTCAAACTTTTAACCAAAAACAAACAGACAACAAGAAAACATGAATGAAACTTACTGTATGCTTTAAGGGTTCAGATTATTAGGAAGCAGCAATGCTGACTGAGACAATACAACAGACACACAAGGCTGAGGTTTGTTGAATTTATGCAGTGGTGGCAGCAGCCTGATAGAAAAGTGTTTTCACAAGTTGAAGGTCATAAATGTGAACTACTGCAGCAGTTGTGAAACTGCAGGAGAGAACTCAAGATTTTCCTCAGGAGCTGCACTTTGCTGCAGTCTCTCTACAGAAAATCCTGACCAGAATACAACAGCAGAGACACGTCATCAACTTGGCGACCTGACTCTTAATGCAGCTGAAACACAATGAAAACCGCAAGTCAAAGTGTCTATTGTCATTGTTGAATTTTGGGAAAAAAGTCAAAATAAACACTGGGCTGTGTTTTGTTGCCTTGGGTCTCTGCCATTGACATTATAAAACTTGTGCCTGGAAAACACAAGCTAGTAACAAGCGTTTCGCATGAATGTGGTAAAAAGTGTGTTATCAGTGTATGTGTTGGTGTTTTTTGGTAAATGCTTAATTGGACCCATCTTATCGCAACCTATGAATGTGAGTATAGTTGACAACCAGTTTGGTTACTTCATTGTGTCAATATGTCAAAATTAAGAAACATTGCCGTACATGGAACCCCTTCAAGTCCATCATATTAACAGAGATTTAATATGTTAAATCTCCTTGTTTAATATGTAAAAAAACTGCCACTGTGAGGAGTCACAGTGTAGTTTCACAGGTGGTATGTGTCAGACTAATTCACCTCATGGTGCCACCACTAATAGGCACGACACAAGTCTCCGCAAACAGGGTTAGGAATTTATTATCCATACAAAATCATAATATTAAAAACAATATGTGGCTTTACGTGGAGTAAAGTGCTGACTAGCTTGTTCAAGATCAGATCACCAGCTGGGCTACCAGCTCTTCCAACTTCATCAAGTTCATCTTAAGAATCACATACTTTAGGAAGATGTGCAGGCGAGAGTCACTGTGCCACTTTCTGCTTTTACCAGGCCTTAAAGCTTACAGTCAACCTTCTGGTACATAATAATAAAGAGATAAAGAGAAGAGGAATCGCTGTCATTGGGAAATAAACCTTGGTCATAGTTCATCACTACTTCTGTCTGTCAGTTTGCATGTTATGGTCTCCAGCATAAAGAGGAGCACTTTAAATCGAAACAGCACTGAGCACCTGCCAGAATCTCCTTCCATCGGAATGTAAGATCACTGCTACTCTAACTCAAAACAGAGTCACATGATCTTCTGTGGGTCGGGAAGAGTTTTTGGACTGTAAAAAAAGCCAATCCAGATAAAATGGAAAATACACGTCTGGGTGAATCTTATTTACCTGTTTTGAGAATATGACATTTTCAGGCTAATGTGATTTTAAAAGATATAGTTCTGCCAGAAAGTTGAGAATATAAATTTCCACTGGCTCAAACTGTCTGATCATTGGAAGCATTTAATGTTTTTATACCATATAATGAGTTTAAATACATCTTTCTAATGCTCTTGTCAAACAGCAACACAGCTAAACAAAAACTGTTATTTAATAAAGCGGCACAACAAAATATTTGGCTTTTAAACAGCAATTCTTAAATTTTACTGAGTTACAATTATGAAACACTTAAGTGATCAAAGGTTACAGAAAACCATATTTTTTAGTATTTATGAGAACCAACATAACCTGCTGAAGTCTGTCAGTCATGTATATAAGATCTATCATCGGTGGCTGTTATTTAAATTTAACTGCACAAGAAAAATGTCTTCACTCGTCTCCTTGTTTAATGGCTGAAATGAGATATAGCAAGAAAAATGGGAGAAAACTAAAAACAGACGTTCGGTACATCGTATCTGGATAAATAAAAGCGGAAAAATGTGTATGTGTGTGTCAGTGCCAGAAACCTGCTAGCCAGCTTCACATTGGTTAAAGTTATGAGGTGGCAAACTTCCAGTGCTTTGCTTCCCCATCCACTGCCTGACACACACACACACACACACACACACACACACACTCTTACACAATTCAAAGTAAAGGCTAACCTTTTCCCTTCTGTACCAACACACACATATCCATATATGGTGTGGCTGTGTGCCGCTTGGTGTGGCTCAAGTGGAGGTCAGTCATCCATCTCTGTCTCTCTCAGCAAGGGAAATCATGACATCCATCATCGTATTTAAATGTTTCCCTTTCTTTATTATTTTGAATATGGACTCCACAACTAGACAGCACAGTCAAAACAGTGTGTAACATTATAGTAATGTTGAGCATTTATGAGACAGTGATAAAGTGTTTTTACTGCCTGATATGAATCAAATTTACCGTGCTGTGTAAAGCCACAGCGAAAGCTTGGTTAGCTGTAATTTTTCAATTCTTTGTGATTTTGGCAGTAGGAAGGTTGGAGTGATAACTATGCCTCAGACATGGGGAGACTATTCTCCCAAGAGAATCACTTATTTAAAAAAATGCCTAAAAATTCACATGATTAAATTTGAAGACAAACTCTCTGTCGCCCCTAAAAATTCTTTATTTTGGAGACAGCTGTATGCATTTTATTGATCAATTTTGAGGACTGCTAGCCTGGCTAATGCAACAAAATTTACCTACCACCACCTCTGAAGCTAAATACTAATAACTATGAATCACTAATTAGCATTAATTCATCTCATAAAACCTGGATTGTGTGTACTCCTTGCTAAGAAACAGCCTAGCATAAAACTTTTTTTTTTTAATCATACAAAAGTTATGAGCTAAAGAAGTATACTCAGCCAACATTCAGACTAGAGGACAGCTTTTTCTCCTCAGGCTGTGTGACTTCTTAACTAATCCTCTGCACTCAAATATAGAAACAGAGCCAGGCTAATGCTGCTTGTACTTGTTCACAGTCTCTATGCTAATGTAAGCGAACTGGCCCTTGACTGTAGCTTAATATTTAGCATTTAGACATGAGGGTGGCATCCATCCTCTCATGTAACTGACAAACTCTTAGCAAGAAAAAAAATAAGCATATTTTGTTGACCAAGTCCTTTAAAAATCCATCCTATATCTGTAGACAACATGTAACTGTGGGTGCCTGAATCACAGCCATGTCTCCTTAAATTATGGAAAAAGGTTTTATTGAGTTGCTGCTGGTCAAATGAAGCCTGTGAAGTTCTCTAAACTTCTCTAAACTTTTAAGTGGCCTCTGTATTTGATAAGACCTGCCAAGACATGCTCAGTGGCATTAATACATCTTGATTTAACTATAACTTTACAAGTTTAGTGATATACACACCAAAAAAACTGTTTGCATAGTCTGTCACCATTACAGTCACTGGAAATGTGCCTGTAGGGGACAAAATAGGTGCATGTGCCTGAATTTTTTAACAATTATCCTTAAAATCAGTTGGTTTATGCACAGTGATTTTGCAACAGTCAGCCACAAGGGTAAACCACAACAGCAATATGAGAGAAAGATGAAGTTTGAGGTTGCATCATCCTATAAGAGCAACAGAACAAGTGTGGAGAGATGTTCTTATAGAATTTGTCCTCTTTTTTTTAGAACTGACTTTGTTCATCTGTCTGTCTACCTTGTTTCATACTTTTGTGTTGTTGCTCCCTACATGTTTTATATCTCGCACATGCTGCTGTTCCCTGAGACACACCACTGCAGTGCTCCCTCACTCGCCCACGCAGCAGCAGGGAAACACCAGCCAGAGAGGAGAAAGAGGAACACACAGCAGTGTCTCCCTACCAACACAGTCATTCTTTTTTAAATTTTGCCATTTATGGCCTCCCTCCACTCCACCCACTCCACCCACTGTCCTGACTCTCCTTCTCATGCACACACCTCAGCAATGCAATGAAGTCACAGGATAAACAGCTTCAATGGATGCTAAACTCAACACATTTGAAAACCGTTCTACTTCTAACATTATAAAGTGCTACAACAAACACACATGCATATTTTGCTATGATTAAGATGGTGCACCAATGGCAGGTCATGTAAGGCTAAGAGTTTTGGAAACCGAGACGTGCTTGTTTGCCATCTTTACATGGCAAGATGATCATTATCACCTTTATCTCAACTGCGCCCAGTAAAGTGATTGTCACGCCATGATGGGTTTAACTGATCATAGCATGAATCGGGGAGAAACTGTTAGCATAGCATAGTGAAAACTGCACCTACCAACAGCTCCAAAGCATGTATGTACATGTTGTTTCTTGTTGCAACAGGTCACTTGTACTGAAAAACCACAAACAAGCTGATATTGATGGTCTCAAGTGACTCTAGATCTGTGATTTGGCATAATTTCTTGAGAAATTTCCATCTCCGTAGCTGCTAAATGTTCCATTATGCTTTTGCTATGCTAATTTTGTATTTTTTTTGTCTGGGCAGTTAGTCTATAACTTTGGGTTTGTTTTGGTTTTATTTCAGCTTTTTGTATGAAATCAGCTGCATGCTGTGGCTTA
>JAPZDY010000015.1:4768582-4782566 GCA_029783645.1 Ctenochaetus hawaiiensis | reverse complement strand
GCTTTTCAGGCTGAAGCAAAAAAGTCATGCAATGTAAAAGCAAAAAGGATTCAGTCTGCTTCTGTTTTAAATTTTTGTCTTCAGACTTATTTTCATCATGGTGGACTAATTTAATTTCTACATATCTGTAGTATTTCTATGAATAAAACAGCTGTCTGTCACTGGAGGGAAAGAACCAAAAAATATCTTTCAGATCGATGGTTCCAGATCATGCAGATCATGGACCAATAATCAACCTGTTTCCTTCTGTCCAGTATCCGCAGTGTAGCTTTTTTTAACCCATGGATCTTTGCTCTGCAGGGATCCCGTCCAAACTGTCAAACTGGGCACATGTATACTTTTTTCCACTGTGTGTCCAGCTGGGTTCTGTGTCATTTTTTACCCTGAGAAATGAATCTGGGTGGTGGTGCTGTGGTTCGGGGAGATTACAGACCTCTGCGCTCCAAACCATGGGAGGAGACCTGCTGCACCACAGGCTATAGAAAGACTGCAAACCACAGGCCTGTCATCAAAATATGTACAGTGAGCTGGTGCACTGCCTCTGAAGGAAAACCAGTGAAACCAGTGGAGTCAAGATCACTAAGATGTCCTACTTGCAGACCAAATTATATTTCAGTCACAGAAAAGTATAAATAGAAATAAGTTAATTATGGATCAAGTCTCTGATAAATTATTTAAATCCTGATTCCACAGGTTCTTAATTAATTTACCATTAAAAAAAAGATACTTTGCATTCCTCTTTAGCCTGCATACAGAGGTTGCAGAGGTGACACATTTTCCAGACAGTCCTTATACTGACAGACTTTGTACCAGCTTGGCCCTGATTGATTCTTTTATCACAAGCATTCTCATCTGACAAGATTTTGTCTCTCTCTGCAGTCAGAGAGCTTAAAACTCCACATGGTACCATCATAACAGCATTTTAATGCAGCTGTGAAGAATTTTCCTACTTCACTGTTGAATAGTTTCTGAAATTGCATCATGCACATCAAGAGGTGTGTTTTGTAGACTACAAAGAAGTACAGTACTCAAGTAAAATGTAGAGTTACATTCCACCACTCTAATTCATGGGAACCCAGATACTACATGCACTTTCTCTTGGTCTGTGTATGTCTGCTGAGAGTTTTCTGTCACTTGTTGTTTCAGGAAACGCTCAAGTTTCTGTAATCTTTTCTAGCCTCCAGTCCTTCTCAATGCTGATAGCAAGTTAAAGAAACAACAGTCATATTAAACCCAGCTTCATTTTTACTGCCGTTCCACCACATCCTTCTCTAGGACCCCTTGGGAGTCCCAGTGAAACCCAGTTTGGCAGGCATCCCTATAGGATGTGCTGACTGACCCTAAATCCCATTGAGATGTGAGCTATTATGCAACACTTGGAGCTCCTCATGAATGTAAATTACGTCCTCAAACCCAGCAGGGGAAGATGGAGGGGGATCACGCAGCAAAGTAAGATCAAACAGTATATTCTTAAAGAATGGAGATACAGAAAACAGATTTATTTAATCTTAAATGTGTCCCTATTTACCTATCTAAAAAATACTGACTGCAAAGATTTGCCCAACTTTCAAAATGTTTGTGCATCTTACACAAAACAGAAATTTCTCAGGCACTCTAGAATATAACATAATTGAGCAACACGCATGAAAATGTCCATTTAAAATCACTATGTCTCGTACATAGCCTACCACAGAGCTCCATCTCAGGGAAAACAGACAGTATGTACATGACCTTCCTTCAAGGTTTTTTTTCTATTAGTGAAATATTAAACCTCCTGTCTGAGCTCAGGTTTGATCTAATATTTCCACACCTCAGTGTTGCTGTGCTGAAGGGACGCACCTCACATGAAAACACCGGCTGCGAGACTCACCTGCGACGGCTGAATGCAACAGTCTCCCGGTGGTGCAACACTGATCAGGGGAGAGGAATTTAAGAAAAAAGTTGTCAGGTCCGCTGGTCAAAAATGATGTGTCTGACCTTCCCAGACGCAGATGTGGACGCACCACTTGGAGGAAGGAGAGATATACGTAGCTGGATGGGGACACGGGTGGATGGATGGACAGATCTCGCCCGGACTGACCGAGCAGCAGCTCTGGCTGAGATGAATGAATCCTGAAAACGGAGGGTCAGAGGAAATATACGGAGCGGAGCTGCTGGAGTTCCCGACACTCTGCTGCCTCTGACCAGGCTGCTGCGTGCCTCTGCATCACCTTACTGTGGCAGGACAGTGACCTCTAGTGGCGAGAAGTAACAACGCTAGCTCCGGACTTCTAAAGAGCTAAACCACCTATGTAAACATCGCATTGCACTTTAATATAACAATTTAACCAGTTATTGCCAAAGCTAAGGCAGATTACATTTGTTAAAAGCTATTTTCCTCCTAATCACAATTTAATTCAGCGAAGCTACAATTTAAAAACTCAATATGTAAATAGAAAGCAGAAAGAACCTGATGGCTGTTTGTTTCTCTCTCGTCTTTAGAAAATTAAGTTGTACATGCTAATGTTGTGATGTGCAGCTGTTTCTTATGACTGAAATGGATTTGACTTTTATTATGATTCCACTCAATCATAACAATGGAATAGTTAGAGGGTAAATTATGAATGAACTAATCAGGTTTTTGCTCCTTAATGTTTACATTAAAATTGTGCGTATCCTCAGGTGGCCAGTGCCTGAATATATATTGATGCCTTTACATGCTAATAGCTCGACACTGCCTTTATTGTCATTGAAGTGATCATGAGCTTCATATTCAAGTCAACTTACAATTTAAAATTATTTGCATTTAGAAAATTATAAACTTAAGGGCTCTACACACCTTTTTCCTTTTTAATAATTTAGCATAAGGCTGCACATACATAACAAAATGTGAAAAATGCTGAGATCCTTACACTTCCAAAATGCACTATAACAGTGAAATATGAGTTATGGTAAGTTATTATGAGTTATGTACAGTGTTCTTATTTTGTTGTATTATTTAATTTGAAGACTTTTTAGGAGAGGATTAAAGGATTAAAGACACAGAAAAAAGACAAAGTTTCGAGAAAAAGTGTAAAAAATTGCACACCTAAGTGCAACAAAACATTTTTTGGATTAGGTCTTTATTTTCATTGTTAAAAACAATTAAAAAAAACAATTTGGCAGCTTGTCAATCAATGTGCAGCATAGGAATTCAAAACACGTAAACAAAGTGACAATTTTATGTCACTATCTTTTTTTAAAGGGGAGGGAGGAAACAGGCCATTGCCAGGGTGAGATGAGTCTTTTATGACAGAGCAGGCCTTCTTGTGCAGACCTGCGTATATATGTGTCACTGAGGGGTGACAGTGTGACCCTATGAGCTGCTCAGCTGCCCGCCCACTGCAGGAACTACTTACTTTTTCCCTTTAAGTTGCTTTTAATAAATGTGTTTTTTATATATATATATATATATATTATTTTTATTGGTGTTTGGGTGAAGATTTTAGTATTTAATTTTTTTCATTTTGATCTTTTGATATTTTCTTTGTTACCTATTTTCTTCTCTGTGTCTGATGGTGCTGCTTATTTTCACCAGGAAAATCTTGAAAAGGATATTTAGGTCAGACATTTAATGTTCCCACACAGGGCATTTTAATGAACTTTAGGAATACATGACTTGTCCTGTAGCATCACCACAGGCTTTTATTTGTGGTGTCAAGTGAAATTTCTTAATAACAACTGAAGGGCTTGTCATGAAACTTGGTCTAGAGATTTATGCTTCCTCTAGATTAATTGCAATAGCTTTGTGTGAGAAAAACTCAAATACATTATTTATTTAAGTAAAAGCAGCAATACCATAATGTAGTCTGTTGCAGATGTTAGCAATATATTCAACTTAAGTTGAATTACGTAACAATTAAGTAAAAATAATAGTACAGAATTATTGGCATTGAAATGTAACAAAAGTAGCAAAAACAAAAAGTGCTTACAATGCAGAATGACCAACTTTAAAAGAATGTATATAAAATTAAGGGATTACAATTATTGATGTGTTACTGTATATGTTACTTTAATGTTAAGAGCAGAGCTTATTGCATTTGCTTTATAACCTGCTGGGTTGACTTTTATTTAAACATCTGAGGATCAGTAGAGTCTAATCCTAACCTGTGATATACATCATAGTTTGTTTACTTTATCAATTTGATTTTTTCAGAACAGGATATTATGTAAATGTAGTGGTGTAAAAAGTTATTTTAATTATTTTAATATATGACTCAACAATATTATGTTTTTGACTATAATTTAGTGGAGTGAAATATATAATAGAATAAAAGGCAAATAATCAAATTAAGTATGAGTATCTCAAATCTATTACAGAAAATGCCCTCAATTTATTTAATAGCACTGAAAATATGCAAATACTTTAGACAGGTTGCTCTGGTAGTTGTGTAAGGTATTAGCTATTTCCTGTGTCAGGGACAGGGCTGAATCAAAGGTAGGAGGAACATAGGAAAGTATACCATGGCTACTTTAAGTTTATAAAATTACATTCTCAACTTTAACTGGCTGTCATGAAACTTTAACCCCTCAGTATATTTTTCCCCTTAAGATGAATTGTAAATATATGAGAACCTCAAAAAAAAGATTAAAAAATGTTAAACACAAAACTGAAGACAATTAACAGCTTTAAGCCTCAACACAATAAATTATAATTAAATACATTAATTAAAATGAAAATTAAAAAATAATTTTAAAAAAATTAGTGAACAGAAATGAGGGTGTACAAAAGCATAAAATACCTTGGAGGAATTAAGATAAACAAATGAGGGCGTAAAAAGACTCTGAGTATCAATTATTGCTTGGTCATGTTCACTGTTTTACAGTTTATTAAGAGGCAGGACTGGCCGACTCCCATGAAGCATATTATTCATATGCAGGTTGGTTGGATTGGATGAGGTTTGGGGTTCTCTGCTGGTTTTTTTGTTGGCGTGTATTGTTGGGTCGCGGG
The DNA here is from genome assembly GCA_029783645.1 of Ctenochaetus hawaiiensis. Taxonomy (NCBI): domain Eukaryota; kingdom Metazoa; phylum Chordata; class Actinopteri; order Acanthuriformes; family Acanthuridae; genus Ctenochaetus; species Ctenochaetus hawaiiensis. The sequence goes on along the minus strand of JAPZDY010000015.1, from coordinate 4,777,597 downwards.
AGGCCAGAGATGTGCAGGCTGTTCATAGGTCGTCCAGCCAGGAGTAAAGGCTGAACATCTGGCAGCTCAAACACAGGCTCATACACATCTGGCAGCTCAAACACAGGCCCTGTTACTTCAGGCCATGTGTTTGACTGCGACACCTGTGCTGTCTGACTGGACTCTGTTACAGGTTTCTGTGTATGAGGTGTGTCCCTCGCACCCGCTGACAAAGAGGGCTCCTGGACTGGTGTTTGAGGTGGTGTGACACACAGTCTCTTAGCCTGTGGAGGCCACTTTTTAGGTGTAGGTGGGGATGCTGCAATACAAACAAATGAAAAAAGTCTTTAAAAGTCTTTGAAAACAAGATACTGCTTCTTAAAACTATCATTAATCAATACTGTAATACTTTTATCGGTTCAAATGACATTATATCATCCAGTTTTCACAAACAGGAAAACAAGCAGTGATTCACAGAAATATTGTCTTACCTTCAGTGTTAAGAGGTGGGAGCTTTGCATCTAACCCTCTTCCTCTCTTTGCCCTACACACAAAAAAATGCAACACATGTAATATCTCATCAACAGTAATATATCAGATAATTAAAAATCTTCGCAGTGACTTTGTGTCATATGTGTGTTGTGTGTAAGCAGGGTGTGCTTACGTAATTTTCCTAAAACAGGTGTTCAATACAGGTGTTCATGTTCATGGAGATGTCTTTCTTGATCGGCCTGCTCCTCCTTAGTCAGTGACTTCCACTCTGAACAGACCACAACACAGAGTCAGTTAGCACACACGCACACACTGACACACAGCTACAGGCAGGCTAGTGCACATAGAAATAGAAACCAATTTGATGGTTCATGTCCAGTGTGAAAGCCAAGGTTCGGACCTCCGGACCATCATACCAATGACGGGAAGTTACAGCAGGCTACCAGTAAAAAAGAGTAACTGTGACCAAAACAAAAAATGAGCTGAGGAACTAAATGCCTTATTAACATTTGGTCCAAGGACTTAAAGCTACAATCAAGCTACAAAATAAGACATTTTCAATGTGCTGACGTCAGACGTATAGAGACACACAACTCATGTACTTGATGACAACACGACGTAGCTTTGACATGTAAAGTCCATTAGTCCTTTGCATTATTTTAGTGTGAAAACTGAAACTGACTGGACCAAATGTATACAGTGTAACAAAAAAGTAAAGCTTGGTTCAGACCTTGGTCTGGACTTTCAGGTGTGAAAGCAACTTTAGAGCTAGAGGACCTCTTACAACTCAACTACAAATTCTTTCTTTTTTCAAATTAAACTTTGATCAAGTCTTTTACACTTAGTGTCTCAAGCAAAAACAGCCGATGAACTTACCTTCTGTCCCAGAAATGCGTTGATAGCAGCGCTCCCTCTGCTCTTGATCTCAGCATCCGCACTCAACCTCTGCTCCCTCATGAAGAGCATGAAGGCATTTGACGGCTTCTTTCTGTATGGCACACTGTCGTCCTGCTGATCTCTGCATCGTCTTTTTCTACAGGACACAGGACAAAATACAGGCCAAAAACATGGACTGAGAGCTCACATTGACACTCAGGAAAAATTAAGCACAAAAGAAGGCTGTGATCGCACTATAATAGGGCCTGTTTATGAGGTCCACGGTCAAAACTGTCAAAAGCAAACTAGTGGCCTCCTGGAAGTGCATATAGGACAAAGAGTGTGTGTGACAGTGCAAACAGGAGCTAAATCACTTCGTTCTTTGTTTTGTTTGTTTGCATTTATGTGTGTGTATTACTTACAGTGTCCCAGCAGGATGCAGGGGTTGGTTGATACCACTAATTAGCCTCAAGGTCTGTGGATTTCCATTCTGTAAAACATAAGCACACACAGGTGTTAAAACAAGATGCAATGGTGTCATCCTTCCACCAGGGGTCAGGATTTCCACTCACATAATTAATTAGAAATGACAAAGCTGCTGTGACGCATTTGAGATAAAAACAAGTCTGAAGAATCAGCGACTCGCAGACTAAAATCTCTAAATGTTTATGCTGAAGGTTACAGAGGTCATTAGTGTGTTGTCATGTGGATGTCAGGTTAACACAGTGAATGTAGCTGGACAAGAGGCTAATTACTGCATTCATGCAATGTTTTGTTAGTCCATTTAAGTAAAACTGAATTCAAGCTCCAACTCTGTCCTGCTATGAAAAGTGATCTGACTCTTTTAGAAAAATAATAGCAGCCTGTTAGGTGCAGGTTTTATATTTGAATCATTAAAATGAGTTTTGTGGCCTTAAAGTTTTTGCAAAAGTAATCCCTGACAACTCCAGCCAAATTTTGCCAAGTCCTTTGTACATTAATCAGGAGGCTGTACAATCAATGTATAATAAACTGTCCAAATGTCAAGATATTCAACTTAAAATAAACTAAAGCACAGAAAATGCAAACATTTAAAAAGCTAGAACCCACAATAAATTACATTTTTTTCTAGAAACAATTATTAAATTGATTAACAAATTAATTTTCTGCCCAATGACTAATCTATTAAAAGTCTCAGCTCTAGTGTTTACCAGTGGATGCGTTCATCAGTAAGCAGAGCCTCACAGTAATGTTGAACAATTCTACCATTAGACATGTGAAGAGACAACGATGAGTTCTTTCTTTTTTGCACTTTCTCAGCAAAAATCCATCATTGGCAAATATCTATATTAATACAGGTTACTGATTGACTCCTAATGATTCCTGTGCCTAAATTATACTTAGCAGTTAGCTTACCTGTCCCTGGCTTTAAGCATTTTCCTGACTGTACAGGTGACCTGGATGCCTGAGGTTGTTTAGGCACGGTCCATACTGCATTGTGGGAGCAGCTGCTGCATCTGAGGAGCTGCTCCCACAGGAGTGAACCCACCGTATCCTCCTCCCAGACCTCCATCAGGCTGAGGGTTGGTGTTGAATTCCCACTCAGCAGGGACAAAGGGAAAAGGAGGAGGTGAAGGTGAACGTAGAGGGGAAGGAGAAGGTGAGGGAGAGGGAGTTGGAGGAAGAGAAGGTAGGAGGATAAGGAGTTGGAGGAAGAGGAGGAGGAGGAAGAGGAGGGGGAGAAAGTTTGGAAGGTATATAGGATTCCTCTAGGTTGGCAGAGAACTCATCAATGGCCTCCTGAAGAGTAGAAACCAGGTGTTTTTCTATACAACTTGCTGACACAGATGTGTTATCTTTGCTATCTGAGAACTCGCCTAGAAGAAAGACTGCTGGATCCTGTCTGCTTGTTACTGGAATCCCTGTCAACAAACATTAATAAGAAGCTACTTTTGAGACACTTTTATTGGGAGTGAAATCATATAATGTATAATGTCTTATCATATCATACTAATTTAGAGACATATTCTATGTTTTAGTACAATACTTTTATTGGACATCTATAGTTACTTAATAGATAGAGGTTTTACATTTAAATCACATGATTGGCTAAGAATATGTGATTCTTTATTATGGATTCAGCAATTCAGCGATATGTAAAGTTGACTTTCAGCTTTGCTTGGACATTTATGTGACCATTTGAAAGGAGACAGTCATGAAAAGACAGTGATGAAAACTTATATTTTTACCACTTTTTACTGTATGTTGAGATTTAGATTTAACTGTATTTAGGACATCATCTCCTAAAATAAAGTACTATTGCAGTATGGTTTTAGTAATTTTACTTTGGAAAACTTTAAGCCAGCTTTGAGTAAGTTTACGACAAGTTTTCTCAATTTTTTTATATTTTTGTATATAGTTTTTATGATTATATTATATATATTTTCTCTTTTTTCAGTATAATTTATAAAGTAAGAACCTCCCAGAGTAGTAACATTTTACTGATACTTAAATGCGTCAGGATTCATAATCTTTATCATCTGTAATAATAGTTTATAAATATGAGCAGGGCCAATGTGCAGCAAAATGAGTCTCTTACTTTGCACATTTTTGGTGCATTTTGTTGACAATATTTCCAAACTTTCGGTTTAGCTAAATGTTAGATATACAAGAATAAGTTTTGCAAATTTGTCCTGTTCTCTTGTCTAAAAATGGTGTGACTGTTTCTATATTAATGTTCAGTGGGTCAGTTGCAACATCCCGTGTGTATTCTGTGTTGAACTTCTAGCAAATGTTTTATATAAAAAAATGTATCTCATAGCTTTGTTTGTTAGTCAGTATTATAAAAAGCTCAAAACTTTCACAGAGTTATCTGTACCATGTATCAGTCAGAGAACCCCGGCTACCTTAACAGCTGCCTCTTGAATTACTTACCAACAGTTACACAGTTACACTCACAGATCAGTTGGCTAGCTTGTCTTCAAACCGATGGCTGACTTGTTTTTTCTGACTTGAGGTTTCCGGTGTTTGCTGCTCGAAATGTTGCAGTAACCACCGTGAAATCTCTTAACCAAATGTGCCCCACATACTAATATTTATAATGTCATCACTTTGGCGACCCTAATTTAAACATTCCATGCTGTGATCAACAATAACAATTATTATTATTGTTATTAACAACAACAACAACAACAGCAACAACAACAATACTATGAAGAACACCCACAGTTGCTAAGCTTAGCCTATCTTAGCTTAGTGTAAAGACCGGAAAAAATAGGATACAACTGCCTCGACCAAGCAGCAAACTCCAGGCTGTAAGACAAGGTCAGAGCAGAAGTGCACAAAAAATGCAGCTCCACAAATGGCAACCCGAGGCTCTGTAGACCCTCATAATAATGCTGAACTTAACAGCAGAAATAAACATGTTCACAGCTGGTTGCAAAATATTGCTTTGGTCTCTAGGGCAAACTTCTCCGTTACTGACAACTGTATAGACAGTGAACTGGTCTACAACTGACTGATTTAAAATACATTAAAGTTTTAAGTTATGCATAATAAGACCTGGCTTCAAGCTGTCTGCTAGTTGGCCTATATATCGGTAGCATTGCTTGTCTCTTTGACTCCAACCTTTTTTCCAAATGGTCACTACACCATAATAACCTAGATGGCCATGTGGATTACAGTACAGAGGCAAACTGGAGGTTTCTAAACAGTATCCCTAACCAATAAGCGACATCACAGTGGATCTGTCCAATCTTTATTATGCTTTCAGCCCAACAATAACAAAATCTGATTGCCAGCACCTCACTGTACCTTTTTCTTGACTTAATACAAAAATTTTAACAAAATGAAATATATATAGGAGCACTTAGCAATAACTGAGAAAATATGATTATCCTATAAACAGGAATATAAGTATTAAGTGGCTTCCAAAACACAATTACATCCAAAGCAAAAGCGAGATACAGTAAAGCCTAAAACCAAACACTGCAGGCCCAGAGAATGCGTAAGATGTCTTTGCTACATAGCTTTTAGGACTTAAGAGGGAATATAACTCCAGTTACAGACAGATGAACAAATGGAAATCAAGGCACAATAAAGACTAATACAAGGTAATGTATCTGTCTTAATAATGAAGTTGAAAAATGTTTGCCACGTTTGACCTAATTGTCAGAGCTTGTTCCTCTCAGCGGTGAGCTTCTTTTGCCATCGACAAATAATCACCAACACTGAAAGACAGAGTTAATGGTTTAAATCAATCAGACATACAGAGTTCAATCAGAAAAACAGCAGTTGTTAATAATTACAAATAAATTTTTCAAATGAATTCCAGCTCAGGTTTTCACATTAACAGCCAAAGTTTAAATGATTACTTGTTACAATCAAGGCAGAAATATTGGTTGATACCCAAAAAGAGACTACATTGACTTGATCTAAATCACTTTATAAGTCAAACCAACTTAGTGTACTTACCAACAAAAACACAAGGTATCAGCAGAATACGCACTATCAGAAGGACCTGATGCAATAAAGCTAGAGACCGTAGTATCACTGTCTTGTCACCAAACTTTATCTGCAAAAAAAATAAATCAATAAAATGGCACTGCGTTCAAAAAAGGAATTGCACAGAGGGACATCAAATCAAAGCTGTTGGTCAAAACTATTCTTTGCTGTGATACACTGTAATGGTACTATGATCCAACTTTGTCCTGCCTAAAAGTTGTCTATTTGTATGCATTGTCTAGATGAATAGTGTTAGAAAGAAAAGGTATACCATTAAGTGCTGAAATGTGGCATCTGGTGTCATTTCAGTGTCACACACAAAGAAGTCAATGTCAACACTGGTTTCTTCGGTCACCATGATGCAGGGGTATTGATTTCCTTCATGAACACCCCACACTGAAAACTCTGATGAGGTCATCTCCAGTTTGTCTGCTGTTTTCTGAATTGATGATAGAGGCAAATGCTGAACTTTTATGTATTTAAGTCCTGTGTTTTTGTTTCTGTGTGCTGACGAATTATGTATTACCTGTATTGTGATGCGAACTTTGTCCTCAAACCTGGTGGCTGTGAAGCTTGTGAACTCAGGGTCTGGATAGTATTTCATTTTTTTTGAGCATTCCACTGTTTCATTGGCTACTTTCAGAAACACGCTTGTAGAAGACCCGACATTGTAAGCAGCAGGTGTGTCATATGTGAGTTTCTGTAATAAAATTTTTTTTTAAAGTAGGCAGGAAGTTTTTATTGTGGAAAACTCACAGGAAATGCAGTGTATTGGTGAAGACTGCAGATCTGCCAGCTGCCCCAACTTCAGCAATGACTCATCAAAAAGGTTTCCACATGTGACAGACAGTTATCAGCAAGGAGGCACAGAGTTATTATGAGTGGCTTCATTAAGCTAACTTGACTGAAAATTGAAGCATGTCAACAGTTAGTGATGATAGTAGCATGTTTTCAAAGGCTAATGAAGCATCACCATCAAATATGTTCTAATTTCTCTTTAATGAATTAACTGTATCATTTACTGTATCATAATACATTTTTACATTTTTATTTAAAACAATTTTGCAATCTGTACTGGCAGGACAATGCTGCCCTATGTTGGACAACACAAATGCATACAAAGGAAAAACGGATCTTTATAGATTTATCATTTTTCTATTTATTTTCTTTGTTTTTCTTGTTGATTGGTACTCATCTTAAACCTGCCATTGTTTATGACCTTAAAATGTTTAGGAAAATTCAGAAATAAAATAGCATTAAGCTACAAAAATGTGCATCCTGTGATGTGACATTACATATAGATAGAGACCAACCTGAAAGTTGGTGTCTCTGCAAAGTTTCACTTCCTGCATTGCATGGCTGTGCACAACCCCTTCCACAAAGTCCAGGTGGAATCCCATGAGTGTAATTGTCCTTTTCCCACTACAAGACACAGAGCAGCAGAGAAATTTTCATGCCAACACACTTCTGTATTAAGAAGCACAAGTATATATTACCATGGTAAAAGCACATCGTTTTAAGAGATGTCACAGAAGTATTATCAACATGTTTAGTTGTACCTGATCCAAGAGCTGTCAGGTGTCATCTTGGTGCAGGATGGTGATGACTGGTAGTTGATTTTAGCATTGCCATGGCAACTACCATCAGGAAGGACAGCACACACTTTGACCACACCTTTGTTATCAGTGCTGGGAATATGGAACGTCAGATTCATTCCAGTGTTGTCCCATACAGGAGATCTGACCAGGGCACAAAATGACAGCAGAAACTTACTTTTGAAAGCAGGCAGAGGGATGTGGCTGTTTTGAGCGACAGCAGCTGCTAGCTGTAAACAAGGTGTCACACAGTCATTGGAAGCACAGAGTAACCTTTTCATCTCTATCCTATTATCCAGATATATGGTGACTTCTGGCAAGGAAAAACAAGATGGCCTAGATGCCAAACTTGAAGAATTCCAAACAGTGCCTCATAAACCAACCAATGGGTGACATCATGATGGTTCTGTCCACTATTTAATTTAGTGTCTGTGGACAGAACTTACACAAAAACCTTACAGAATCTCTCCAGGTTATGTTTGTGTAGCATAACATATCAAGACTCCAGCTTTAAGACAGAGCAGTGCGAAGAAAATACTGCCCTGATAGTTACTGATAAATATAGATTGAAGATAGTTGTAGAAAATGTTCATTTGTAACGTTGATGGCCTTCTCCATAATTCTTGCCATCCTTGAAATGTCATTTACAGTAAAAGCATTATCTCAGTCAGCCAATATTCTGACTCACTCTTGTGGAGTGCAGTCCATGTCAGCCTGGATCCTCACTCTGGTCACATCATCCAGATTACGACCAGACAACACTGCATGGTTTCGGCCATAGAAAGACACGACACTTGGAGAAATGGAGGAGATCTCTGGTCTCTGACAATAAAACAAACTTAAAGTTAATCAATTCATTTATAACCTTCTACCAATGCTTTAATCTCTACTGAATGTGACTGAGGTGAGCATCAGAGAAAAAATGTGTGTGAGCCTAGACTTACAGAGTCAAGGTTTATTCCTGTCTCCATCTCTTGGCAAACACTGTCCTGAAGGAGGAAGTGAGGAGAAGGTTAACATGACATTCAGTGTAAAGACATTAAGAGGTGATTCAGGACCTTTGTCAACTGAAGTTAGCTGAGCTCCAAGAGCAGCAACAGCAGAAGATAACTTATCTTATCCTATATTTTAAGTGTTGCAAGGTATATGTTTTTGTTCAACACATACAAAAAATAAATAAGATTAATAATGCATATCTTGTTAAACAATATTGCTGGCAGATGACGGGCTGACAGTGTGTTGAAACAACTCTGGTGAACTGGTAATAACAAATATCTGATTTTTAAGCAGTGGTTCAGGTGACAGTCATAATCTTCGATTGTTAAATGTCTCAAAATTCAGATGTAGCACTTTAAAACATAGCATGTGTTAAGAACATGCATTAAGTTTGGAAAAGTTTGATAAATACATAGAAAGATGCATAATTACATTCCTCTCTTGCTGATTTGCCCATGAACATCCGTTTGTGCTCCATCCACATCCAGCCTCGATACACTGTCGACAGCTGAAGAGAAAACAGATGTGATCCCCTTTTGTTGTTGATATCAGGTGACCACAAAGGTTGCAAGATAGAAATGCTCCACATTAGAGC
>JAPZDY010000015.1:4726114-4751267 GCA_029783645.1 Ctenochaetus hawaiiensis | reverse complement strand
ATTTATTTTTAGTTTTACATTTTTTTTGTTACTATATTTAAGACAAAACTCCAAATAATTCATATATATATATATATATATATATATATTTCTTTTAGTTTTTTAGTTTTTAACAGCCCCCAGAAGAAAAATTGTTATTAACTTTATTAGCAGATTTATAGAATATATTTGCCACTATTTTACTAGCATTGTTGTGATTAAAAAGTTCAATAAAAACACCAAAACCCATAACATTTAACTCTCTATTGATACTTCCTTTTTTTACCCTGTTTTTGGCTCTCACACCCAAACCCATTGTTAGTTACTGAAGACAGCAACATGTAACAGCTTACAAAAGTCTTGTTTCCCCTTTTTTTTAAAAAAAAAAGTGTAACTAATTTATTAACTGAAAAGTTGTAGGTTTTGTAAAATGCTACTGAAACAGGAAGAAACACCGTATTTATTGGGGACTATTTTTAGCAGAGGATTAACACACCTTTTTTACTATTTAGAGTTGCTGGATAACATCTCAGCCTTAAATTACCACCCTCAAACCTTGTATAATGAGACCTGCTGTTAGCTGTGTTACCTACCTCTGTTCAGTGAGTTTGCGATATTTTTCCCTGTCAGCTGTGCTGAGGCGGAGCAGAGGCTTCAGGCCGTCTCTGCACGTCTTTACATTCTGATTGTCTACATAAACATCATACAGATCCTTCTTTTCCTCGAAGATCTTCTCAGTAGTACCTACAATCAAGCAAGATTTGACACACAGGAAATGCAAGAGTTGTACATTAGATCAACTGAATTATTTTTCAGTGGGGCTTTTCACAAATGTCACACATGTTTGGGGCATCCACTTACATGCAACGTAGGAGAGCTCATTCTCCAGGGCGCTGATATCAGCCACGTTAACGTAGAAGAAGGGGCGGAACTCAGGCACAGCCACGCCGATCCCAGGGATGGAGATGTTTGCCAGGCAACAGCAGCAATACACTGAGAGGGAAGAGGGGGTGGAGGAAGAAATTAGAAAAATGATGCGTGAGTGTGGGAGACGTGAATGTGTTTATGACGTGCAGCCTGTCCAACACTGATACATCTGGAAAGGAACTGCATGTGCGCTGATGTAAAATCAGACTCATGTAATAAAATTAGTAAAGTCATTTTCTTGATTACGTTTCATGGGATTTGGAGGTGTGAATGACTGCGGTAAACACAGTGCAATCACTGTTTAGTTTCATTGAGGATTTTGGAATTAAAGGAATATTTTTACAGTTGTGAAATACAAGTATTTGCTGTCTTGCCAAGAGGAAGATGAAGTGATGCTTCTAAAGCTGTTAGTGTAGCCTAGCATAAGGAAAAAAAAGCTTAACAACAACAACACACTGAAAGTTTTACACTTTGTTGTTTAATACCAAGTCAACAAACTAAACAAAATATTCATTAGTTAACTAGTTAGAGGTTCTGGTGGTCAGTCACTTACAGGAGCTAGGCTAGCTGTTTCACCTTGTTTCTAGTCTTTGTGCTAAGCTAATCTCTAATCAGCTCCTTTAACCAGCTTCATATTAAAGAAACAGACATGTAAGTTGTACCAATCTTCTCACCAAAGACTATACAAGAAACTAAACATGTTTAAATCCCAAAATGTGTAACTGTTTCTTCAAATTTCCATTCAAACCCTTACAAATAAGCCCAGATGTTTCTCACCTCTGTAGCAGACCACGCCCACAGGGGGAGGGGAGAAAATGAGGATACGTCTGCGGAGGAGAGCCAGTTTCCACAGCACCATGATCTGCTCCCCAAAGAAGCGGATGAACTGGGACATACATCCAGCCGGGTGGGTGATCTGTGCAGACAGATAGTGAGAAAATAAATAAATAAAATTTAAAAAAGACCCTGTAATCTCCACATGCAAAAACCCCAGTGCAGCTTTTGTCACTGTAGCAGTGGAAATGCCTTTCTTACCTTCATTTCTGGGTGCATGCTGTGGTTTATTGCTGCTCCCCAGGCATTTGCTGGACATGCAGTAACAACACCATCACCAGCAGGGGGCAGAAGTGCTCTCTTGTCTTCATAGAAGGCCTCCAGGGGAGAATAGTGGCCTGGAGACTGAAGCTGGAGTCTAGAACAAGGGATGAAAAAATAGACATTAACACTGAAAAATTCTAAAACTTAAAATTAAAAATCTACAGAAATATAAAGGCAGATTTTTTTCTTACATTTGGTTTACTTACTTTAATTTCAGAAACTTCAGCATCAAGACAAATCCTACTACAATAATCCCAACCTAAACTATTCCAGTTAGTTCCAGTATAACTTTATAAAAGCATGCATGTTGGTTAAACTGTGAGTACCTTAATTTAGCCTGGAGACTCAAATTCAGTTGCAATAGATTAGAAAAATACTGAGCATTCACTGACAGGAAGTGGGTTTGCTGTTGGTCTGAGTAAAGATATGCTTATAAAGTACAGAAGAAAACTGTTGTTCAGTATAGACCACAGATGATGATGTTATTTATGTTTTTCTTAATTATTCTAGGACCATAATCCTTTTCATGGTAATTCACTACATCAGACATAAAAGGAAGAGAAGAGAAAAAAAGACAGAAAAGGGGGAAAATAACCATAAATCCTCAAATAACTTAACTACCTTGTGACCAACAGTGAGTCTTTTATGTAGTTAACTGTTATAGCAGTCAGCAGATGAGGTAACTGGGTGAGGACTATGATGATGAGTGAGGAGCATGACCACTGTGACTGGAGGCCAAGAGGGGCCAGAATGTGGGAACAGTGGTAAAGAGAGAGACAGGAGGTTTGGGGGAAAGCAGAGAGAAAGAGGGGCTGAATTTAGACAGAGCTGTGTTCATGAACAACTGAGACAGGGGAGGAGTAAACAGAATGTAGTACACAGGCCTGCTCAAAAGAGGAAATTGACTAGAGCTGAGTAAATATGAGGGAAGTATGATGCTGTTGAAGAAAAGAAGAAAGAGAAAACAGTAGTCTTGGAAAGTGTGAGAGTGGTGTGCTTGAGATGAAAGAAAGGAAGGAAAATAAGAGAAAGGAGGCTAAGAAGAGTCAAAAAAGCCCCACTTGTGGCTGCTAGAGGACTCTTACTAGTGAAACCCAGACGAGAGCATTCTGATACATAGATCTTGCAGGGGTCAGTGACTGTATAATAAGCTTTCTTTTATAATACTCAATTACCAAAAACTTGAAAAATGAATACATGATAATCAATCTTAGCTGTACCTCTCTAATTAGCTAGCACACATTAGCATGCTAGTGTCCTGAACTTAGTTGGTGAAAATGATAAATAGAAACAACTGCATCAGTATATTAGCTTTTTTACTGTGAGAGTGTTAGCATGCTAGCATTTGCTCAAGTGTGAGCTCACAGAACTGTTAGCATGTCGGCTAGTTTCACTGTGGGCATTGCAAATTATGCTTTGTCATTTCCCCACAGTCCCGTTAGAAATCAAGAAATGTGAACAAACAAACAAAATACATATGGTGATTGTCTATAATATATTTATATTATCATATTATGATCAGGTATTAAGAATCTGAGTGTGACACCCTTGTATAAAGTAACTTTTGTCCAGTAACCCCAATTTAAGAAGTGTTTCAACTATTATTCAAGTACAAGTAAAACATAAAATTAATTCAAATGTTTTAATGATTAATTAACCACTTTAATTGAGAATTAAGAATGACTTCTAGTCTCTGCTTCTTAAAGGTGAGGTTCTGCCTTTGCTTTATGTGTTGAATGCTTTTGACTTTTACAGGAAGTCCTTTAAGTGCTTAAAAAATAGGAAATTTCAACATCTACTTATCATGGCAACAGACTTCATCTCTTGAGGATGTAGTGTTGTTTTCTGATGACTGAATATCTTTGGGTTTGTGGATGTTGCTTGTACAGGACAAGCAAGCTAAAATCATCATTGTGGACTGCTCTTGACAATTATGATGAGTATTTCTCACTATTTTGTGAGATTTTATAAACTGAACAAATTATTAATCAATCAAATAACTAGTTACCTAAAGATTCACAAATGATATGCTCATTTTTAGCCACCTTGATTCTAATTTTGTTGTTCAGTGACAGTAACAGCTCCTGCTTTGTGCATGAACACACCACTTCGTTGCACCGATCAGCTCCTCTTACCTGACCTGGTGCTCCAGGAAGCTCATGTAGCGGTAGAGCAGGGTGTAGGAAGGAGACAGGATCCCTACCGACTTCATCCTTGCCCCCCTCTCCACAGTGCTCTCCACTGGCATGTTGGCAAAGCAGGCGAGGCCGAAGTAGCAGCCCTTACGAAAGTAGCTGTGGATGGAAGAGAGAGAGAGGGAGAGAAAGGGAGAAGAAGACATGAGTCATGAAAAGCAAAGGCACTGCCAGATGGCAACACTGCCGGGCAACACTTTGTGTCCTGCCAGGAGGAAGACATGGGGCCGCATCCTAATACTCTGAGTGAGCTTCCTCCACTTGGTTGTGTCCTTCAGGTTCTAAGTGAGGTGAATCACCTCCTCTTTTGTGCATACTGATCATGTACAAATGCACACTTACATAAAATCTGTGGTGACTCTGTGGGAGCCGCTGGCGATGGCCTTGAACTCCACTCCCTCGAGGTCCATGTCTTTGGGCAGACACCACTCCAGCATGTTTCCTATCACACCCACGCAAGAGAGAGATGATATAAAAGCACGCAGCCGAGAAGACAAACGCTCATACAAGACCAGACGGTAAATATATTGCCACGATTTCATTACATGTTCATGAAACAGCAGTGACACAGCCGGACTGGATTCCTTGGAATTCATTACGTGTTGGTTGGGCTCAGCTGACGCTCGAGCGTCAGCTGAGCAAATAGGGCCCGATAGGAGCAGGGAGACAGAGAAGGTGACTCAAGCAGTGTTTTCAGTCTATTCATTAGCAACATGTATCAGTCAGAAAAGCCTCTGCAGACATCTGTTATCAGATCGAGCCTACAAGTCTGCATCATCCACTGAGAGTTAAACCACCTGCAGTCAAACACCAAGGAAGCTCTGTTGTCACTTTGTCTGCTGTTACTGACTTGAGTATTTAGCTTTAAGTACTTGCAGTGCAAAGTGCCTTTTGAAGCTATTTCCTGCACTGACAGACCAGTATAAACAGGCCACTAATAGTTAGAATAATAAAGACATAATTTTTTTCCACTATGTTTTACATCATGTTTTGTTGTCAAATGTTGCCACCGTTGTCTTCAGTTTTCTTGTGTTATTTGCTGTTAAATCAAATATTTTTTTTTCCAGAATAACACCCTCAAAAAACCTTTGCATCATGGAATTCAATGGGTACACTTGCTTCTTAAGGTGTTTTAAGGTGGATTGCACCTTTAAGAGAGCAGAAGTGGAGCTTACTATAAGTAGAGATAATGCATATTAAGATACTGTGACATTTGACATCTTTTGTGATATCTTACCAAAACACTGTCAGAGCTGTCGTAAGAATCTACATTTTGTTGTATTGCTAAGGCAGAGGTGCATTTCCCTTTATATTCTAATATATCAGTGACATTTGAATGCACAAACTGTAGATTTTTTGGTGCAAGTGCTAAAAATACTGCAAGACTTTGCAGTTTGTTACAGACTGTGTAACAAACAAATATTAAAACACTGAATAATATATTGAATGAAGTGTTATATTTTCTTCTATAGGAACCCAAGTAATTATGTACAATATGCAAGTCATCATTGTTTTGCCTGCTGTATTCTCTGTTAATATCTTGATGCCATATCGCAAGCAATAGTTTATTATTATGTCTTAGCTTATCATAAGTTATCCTGTGAATCCTGGGTCTGGTATTTGTGGCATCAGCTTATTAGATTACTGAAAGTCCAAGTTAACAAAAATGACTGTATGGACCAGGAATTTCACATGTTTAAAAAAGCATTATTATTACCTGTTACTCACCCTGTTAATCACTTGGTCTTATTTTAGTTTGACTTGCTGCAAAATCATTAAGTTGCCCAGATACCCCACCCCTCCACCTGTATCACAATCAAACCAGGTTTCGTCATCACATTTAAACAAGAAAATCTTATCATTCTTTCATTGATCAGTCTTCTAGGTACACAACCTGATTGTCTTCTGTTTCACAGAGTCTTATCCTATCTTTAAATGCCCCTCATTGGAAATGTGTTGGCCTACTCTGCAGAAACAACCAGCTGATTGATTACCATCATAGCACGGACTCTGATTTGGACATGTTCTGTTCTTTAGTCATACTGCAGAAGGTGTCATAGCTTTAAATCATGTCCCTAAACTTATGGCCAGTTCAGAAAAAAAAGCCACACCTGTAGGACAAGGTTCTGCAGACTTGTACTAACATGCGCTCTTCATTTTGGGCGTCAGACATTAAGAGTTGATTGTATTAGACGAGGCACAAACATTATTCTTTCCCTTGTCTGGAAACGTTTTGTACCCTATTTGGTATAGCAATGATAATTCCATGTTGCATGTTTTATATCCCACCTGATCTGGTATTAAATGTAACCACAAAGACCGACACAATCTGGTCCTTTTCCTCCCATTTCACCATCCTGTCCTCCAGTGACACCTCTCTCGATCCTAAATCCGAGGGATGTTCCTCGACGTCGGGACGCAGCGCTTCATCCTTGCCGGTCGGGGTGCTGGAGGTCGCGGGTGGGGCGCTGCAGCCGTCTGCGTTGGAGACAGACCTGCTCGGAGTGGGACCCCCCGGACCGCTGCTCCACCCAAACTCCGGCGCGGAGCATCCTAATGAGGCACGACTGTTAGAGGGGCTCGATAGTCTGTCCTTTACGTGTGCCGCCGGCGGTGCCGCTCCGCCGGGTTTCTCCGCGGACGGAACCTCCTCCCAGTCCAGCAGAGGGGCTCGGTCCGACCGCTCCACCATCCTGTCGGCGGTCCCACCTCGTCAGTCTCACCGCGGATTGTAAACGCTGTCTCAGCCGACAGGCACCAGGTCCATCCGTAGATAATTACAGCTCAAAGCAATTCCCGCATTGTAAAGTTATGATAAACTATTCAGAACGGTTGCATTTTGCATAAAATTAACGGTACGCGTAGCAGTTCTTACATTTATCTTTATAAGCTTTCTTGTCTGAGCTGATCATAAATTTGATGCTGTTCAGAGGGCAACTCCTTCGTTTAATACGAGCTGCATTCAAAACAATTCACTAGCTACAGTCACATTACCTTTGCTAAGAATAGCTGTTAAACGTTTGGGAACACGTATCCGTTTTTTGCGTCTTGAATGTTACCTTGTATCACAGCGTCCAGTTGAATCTTTTTTCACCACGCCCAGCACTTTCGATTCAAAGATTTAAGTACGAAGCAGTACAGACAAGATGCAACAAATATCGTAACTTATGTAAAATATTAAAAGACTGTTAAAATGTAAACTGTAATGCTCGTGGTGTATATTAATATGTACAATGAGTGATAATTTATTAGTTTTTTACAAATCAACACACCATTTTGAATGTGTCGAAAGTTGCGAAACAAAATTTAAGCGAGAGTCGGTGACATCGTTTAGCGACACGTCAACCACACGGAAGTAGATTTCTCTCCAACCTGACACCGTTTTGCTGATAGACGGACTGCAGCCTTATCGAAATGGGTGAGAAATTCAAATGTTATCCGATAAAATATGTAATTGTTTTTGCGTACCTAGAACCTACATGAAATGAACACCGGTATTGTTGTATATCTTGTATCTGCCTGCTTCATGTAACACGCAGTGCGACTAGTGCCAGCTAGCTAGCTAACGTTAGCTATTGACAGTCAGCGTCGTGTGTTTCATCTATGATGTTTTGGTTGGTGGAAGTTCCTTAACATTTTTTCATTAATCCACTTAGGTTAGCTATTTTTCATGGTCTGCATTTCGGCATCATGAATATAATTGATGAGCCACGGCAGCTTACAGACTAAACTTAATTTAATCGTTCAGTAACGTCAGTTTAGGTAACGTTAGCTAAGCTAACCCACCTGACTTGTTCAACCACATTAAAATTGATAACAGTGAGTGAGGATACTGATCGTGCGAATCTGAAAAAAAGGGCTTTAATAGTCCCTGATTTATCAAAACTGGCTCTGACCATGTGGAATACACTGTGTGTATTTGTGACTGTCACGTTTCATACACTCATCCTGTTATTGTTCTTTAATGACTCACTTTAAAGTAACGTCAGCTTTTGGCAGTCCTTGAACATCAGTTAATAATTACATTTGATTGGTTGAAATAAATGTCCATGCGAAGTTAAACCAATGAAAAATGCCCATCATTGGTCACCGGTGCATGAAGTAATGTTTTACATCAAACCATAGCAATTTAATTCTTAGTGAAGATGGAACAAGCACACTTGCTGATGAGATTTTTTTTCCATCTACTAATGGAGGAGAGCTACATTTCTTAGCACTGATTTCTCCCCGTGTGTCTATTCTTCAGGTAATTTTTTCTCTAACATCTTTGCGGGCCTGTTCGGCACCCGAGAGATGAGAGTTTTGATCCTGGGTTTGGACGGTGCTGGAAAAACGACTATTTTGTACCGGCTACAGGTTGGAGAGGTCGTCACAACAATCCCCAGTATGTGCTGGTTTACCCTTATTCTTTGTTTTTATTGTTGGTTTGTTTTTACTCCTCATCACACAACAGCTTTAGATACTCATAAGATTGGCTGTTTGTGAGATGCACTATTTTTAACACAGATGTGTAAGAACTTCTGTATAAATAGGGATTTGTTATTAATGGTATCGGCCAGTAATCCTGTAGCAAATGGAGAGACTTGGTAAACACAGATAACCAGTCTGGTCAGTGCTCTCCTTTGACATAAGTACTTTGATTGGAGAGAAGCAAAGCTGATGGTGGAAAAACAAGTTTCTCTTTCTTTAACTGGTTTATTTCTGCAAAAAGAGTATGTACAAAGCAACAGCCGGTGAAGCTGTCAGTGAGGATATCTGTGATATTGTGTGAAAAACAAATATTATGATTAAAATTCCACTAGATTGAAAAATTATCTATATAATGTTATTCCCAATCAGTGTTTTTTAAACAATCCAATGTAAGTATGGAGACACATATGTGGAGCAATATTCCTAAATCTGCTGAAAATTATGAAAGCTTAAGAATATGGTCATCATGGACAGTTTGCAAACCAATTTGGATTTCAATAACATGTTGTATTAAAGAATCCTTTATTGTTTCTGCTTTTTTAGTTAATTGCACAACATTTTTATGGGTATTTTCCTTGTTATTTTTCTGGTTAAAAGTACAGATGCTGAATAACATTCAGACGTTGGTAATAATCAGGCTGTTCTCTGCCTGCACTGTACTCATTTCACTTTCTCTCTGCACAGCAATCGGCTTCAATGTCGAGACAGTCACATTTAAGAATCTGAAGTTCCAGGTGTGGGACCTGGGAGGGCAGACGAGTATCAGGTAGGTGTAAGCGGCAGGTAGTGGCTGTGCTGTGGAGTTAAAGAGGTGAATGTGTGAACATGAACATGGCTCACTTGACATCTTAGAGCCTAGAAACAGAAATCAATTTTTGTATACGTCAGATGTAATTAAAGAAATTTAGGACCTGTACAGTTTTTATTGCATATGACCCACTTCATCTCTGGTTTATGCAACACACATTTGGCTGCCGTTAGAACTTGCAGTCTTCTCTCTCTCCATCCCACACTTTTCCTGTTTGTGTGAATATAACCTATTTTCACCCCACTGTGTAAATGGCTGAACTTTTTGCTCTCTGTCTTTTGTCATTCTTCAAAGGAGCCTCTCTCCCCCCTCTCCATCCTCCACCCTGCTTCCTATCTGGTCTGATAACCTCTCTGTTCCTCTCTCTTCTCAACAGGCCCTATTGGCGCTGTTATTACTCAAACACAGATGCAGTCATTTACGTTGTTGACAGCAGTGACCGCGACAGGATGGGAATCTCCAAGTCTGAGCTGGTGGCCATGTTGGAGGTAAGAAGGCACAACTATAACCTGAGAACATTAAACTTAGGCAGATGTGAGGGGATTTTATAGCAAGCTGGAACCATTATATTGGCATTATGCTTCAGTTCTTTAGTAGCTATAATAGGTAATCCTAATAAGTAATTATTAGCATAGGTAGGTAGGTGGCATAGGTAATTATTATTAAATACATCAGTTAGACCCAGACACTAATGTAATGTATTAACCAGCAGGGATATAAAGATTTTGAAATTGACCATTATAAAAAGGAGAACTTCAACACAAATATTCAGAAGAATTCAAAGCTACAAATTCAAGTAGTTACAGTCAAGTATTTAAGAGCAGTTAAAAATCATACACTTTTTAAAAATACAACTTTTAAAAAAGTTTCCTGCTTCCATTTCACTGATAATTGTCATTATGCAATTGTGCAACCGTGTCTTTTATCCAGGAGGAAGAGCTGAAGAAAGCCATCCTGGTAGTATTTGCAAACAAGCAGGACATGGACCAGGCAATGACGCCTGCCGAGGTGGCCAGTGCTCTGGGCCTTCCCGCCCTCAAAGACAGAAAGTGGCAGATCTTCAAGACCTCAGCCTTAAAGGGCGTAGGCCTGGAAGAGGCGATGGAGTGGTAAGCTTTACCATGCTGCATGGAAAAATATTAGAAGTGGGAGCAAATTATTTTTAAATGAGACTGTAGACGGAAAACCTCAGTCCTTTTAGATATTTCCTGCTGTCAGTGGCTTTTAAGAAATTTATTAGACTAGATTACTCACGCTCCTCTTTGTTAGCTCATACTTGATAGCTATTGCCCAACATTTTATCTGTTCTCTGTGTTTACCGAAGCTAAATTATATTTACTCTCTTTCCTCATAGGCTCGTGGATTCCCTAAAGAGTCGGCAGTAGAGGCCCCCACCCATTCTGTATATATACCTGACCTTTGACCCTTCTGTTTGAAGCCTTGTGACTGACCCCCACCCCCACCCCCCATCCCACTTTCCACTGGACCAGTGATTGCACTCCTCCCCACCTCCAACCGACCTGAAGCCTTGGCCAAGCCCTCCCAATGCCTGACGCCTTTTCAAGCCTGGGACTTAGAAGCTAAGGCTGCAGTAATGTCTGGACTGGGCACAGACGCACTGAGGCCCATCGCTTCCAATGCTGGTGGCACAAGTGAAGATTTTAGAGAGCTCTGACTTCAACAAGGGATGGGCAGCAAGCTAGTTTATCCATTTTGGGGTGTTTTTGAAATGCGAAAAACACCTGTTAAAACAGACATTTAGCCAATTTTATGAATCATTTGTAATATTGTTAGCATTCAGATAAATTACAATGAATAAGAAGGGGTTAATACACAAGACTGAAGAGCCTGTCCGCTCTGGTCCTTTAGTCTCTCTGAAATCAGGGGTCTTGCTGTACAATGTTAGCTTTATCTTCTCCCAGAAGGGTTAAGTCATTCACTTCTAGAAGATGATCATTAGCTGATGGGCACTAATGCCAGCAAGGAGATGCCATTAAAATCCACTAGGAGGCAGTGTTTTCCCAGCAGGGCTTAAACATCGTCAGAGGTTCCACTACACAGAGTTCACTCCTGCTCCTGACCTGAGCAACCACAGACAAGGACACATCAGAGAGAAGCAGCCGCCTGATCACAAACTCAGACAGTTTTGAACAGTATGCTGGACTCGTCATACATTACTGAATTTCCAAGCAAATATGAA
The DNA here is from genome assembly GCA_029783645.1 of Ctenochaetus hawaiiensis. NCBI lineage: Eukaryota > Metazoa > Chordata > Actinopteri > Acanthuriformes > Acanthuridae > Ctenochaetus > Ctenochaetus hawaiiensis. The sequence continues at coordinate 4,739,590 of JAPZDY010000015.1, read as the reverse complement.
ATCCATTTTTGGATTTCATGGCCTCTCTGTAAACAAACAGCTGGCTTGTATGAAATGTTCTGATTTAATTTGGGAAAATCACAAATTTGGCCTCAAACAGTGAAAACAAAACATACTCTATCTAGACTTCCTCTTTGTTCTCTGGCCAAGTGTTACTGCAGCCTGAGCTGTTTTTGTACTATACTGTCACACAGATGCAATGTCATGGATTTCTATTTTTTTCTCCTGTTTATTTGTGTTGTTCCCAAGTTTTTTTTAATTTAGTAGTTAAATTTAGTAGTTAAAGGGGAATTCCATTATTTTAAATCTGGGCCCCATTGTTACATGTTTTCATGTGCAGATAAGTGATATTAAAAGTTTTGTAATTGTTCTTTCTAGAAAAACCGAAACAATCTGACTCTAACAAAAAGGTATATCACTTTAATGACACACCACATTTCATAATATTGTAAGATACTGCTAATAACAAGCCACATTGCTGCTCCCCTCTGAGGTTTTCTGCTGGAACAATTAGCAAACTTTTGCTAAGTACCAGTCATTTGCAGACCAAATCATGTAAAATAGGGCCCAGGTTTAAAAATATCAGAACTGTCCTTTAAAACCTTTTTTTCCTTTGAAATCCTTGAATACAGCTTTGGCATATTAGTAATGTAGTTACTGAACACTAACTGTATGCTCAAAGTTTTATGGTTGCATATTTATATCTGCTTGTACAGTGAAAATGATTCTCAGTAAAGATTGCTATCGGTGATTGTACTATTTGTGGTAAGGCTGTTTGATTTTCACATGATGATACCAGAAGACTGATTATCACTACAAATGATGAACTGATTTTTTTTTTATTACAAAATCTTTTACATTTAGCTTCACAGAATATAAATCTCAGGCCAATTCTACACTTTGTTCACAGCAAGAAAATAAACAGTTTAGCTTTGATCTGTAATTCATAATAATTGATATCATTAGAATACAGAAGGCACCCTGCTGTGTAATGGCTAACCTAATAGAAGAAATTGATTAGGTTGTTCTCTCTTTGGCTGCTTAGACTGTGTGAAGAACAAGGATGTGGTGAATCTACAGCAAACATCCAGAGACAAACATCTGTTTGCCTTTTTTCCAGCCTGATGAGATGTTTGCCTTGCAGCTGACAAAACAATCAGAATAGCAAAAGTCATTATGAAACATTTAGTGAGATGTCGGAATGTGCAGCCAGGTATCCCAAAATGCATATCCAAGGATATTTTCCTGGATCATCTGGACAGCTTTCATTCCCACATGGAGTCCTTAATGAACAGGTGTAGTCACCTACATATCTCATTGCACCATGGCCAGGTCTTTAAGCGCATGGCTCCGTCGCTTCTTTGCTTTATATCCAGGCCGGAGGAACTCGATCTTTCTCTTCTTTGCTTCGATTTTGTTCTTGTGTTTCTTCAGTTTCTTCTTAGCTGCAACGTCTGGGTTAGCCACCGCCTGGAAAAACAGAACACAAATATAAACTGAATGCTTGGATTGAGGTGTCTTGCTACTTTGTGTGCATGTGGTGTGTTAATCGTACCTGCATGGCTCTGTGTCGTTTACGTGCCGCTCGCCTCTGTGAAAACTCCTTTTGGACAGCAGAGTAGGCCAGTGAAAATTTCTCCAGTCCCACTTGCTTCTTCAGCAGCTCTATCAGCTCCTGTGCCAGGTTCTTCAGTGTGGGATCTTGACAAATAGAATTCAGTTTACTTTAAAACTTCTTACAAATACTAAGGTTTATTTCACTGCTCTGCCATGTTCTTACATGACAAATAAGTTCCATGTACAAACAGTTTTCCAGCAGTTACCTTGGTCTGCGTAGGTGCTGTCCAGCTCCCTGTACAGTGGAGTGATGATAGTGGTCAGATAGGGGCCGAGTCGCTCCTTCCCCAGGTCCATAGCTAACGCACCCAGGAACTTAAACACACACGTTCTCTGTAGGAGAGAGTGGAAGCAAAGAAAAGTAAACTACCTTACAACTAAGACTAAATGGAAAGACTGATGGTTTAAAATGTTAAAACCCGCAGTTACACTGTCAGTTTTGCAACAGACATGGATCCAGTATTCACACTCTTTCTGGCTTTGCTTCAGTCTCCACCAAATCCTGATTGGCTCTTTGAAGGCTTAACTATGACCACTAGCTAGTTGCTTACTTTGTCTGCTGTTTGGCGCTGATCAAGTCATTTTTAAGGATTCAGTGACTAGATTTTTGTTAAAAACAGTTGCGCTGAAAACAATGCTGGGTCAACAAAAAAACCAAAAAAAACGATCGGTGGTATGCTAATGAATGAGCTGAAAAAAGTTCTCTGTAGAGCTGAATGGAAGGAGGAAGATAATTCAAAGTGCATTCATAACTTAGCAACCTCTTCCTCAAAAATATTGTGACATGAACCATTGTTCCTAATAAAATATGAATTAAAGCCACTTGAATGTAGAAATACTTCAAATATTTGTGCATGTAATCCCTGGTTTCTGTGTGTGTACCTTTAGTGGAACTTTGGGGGTGTAAGCTGCTTCTCTCTTTGCCATCAGCGACAACTTCTTCATCAACCACATCAGGGAAGGAGGCCGATCGTCTTTGTCATCTTCCTCCTCTTCTTTTTCTCTCTCTTCATTTCCCTCTTCATCTTCGTCCTCTTCTCCTCCGTCATCGTCTCCGTTCTCCGTCTGCTCCTCCTGCTCCTCCTGCTCCTCCTCTTTCTCTTCCTCCTGAGGGGAGGGGATGTCAGACTCGGGAGAAATGAGGTAGATCACCTTGCCGACGAACAGAAGGTTCTTGATCACCTACAGATGGGAGGGTGAGCGTGCCTGTCAATCAGATCTCACATGTGACTTTTAATTTAGCTCAGACTGAAATGTGTGTGGGTGGAGACTACGCACCTGCTCTCCTGATGCCGTGTCCAGAAACTTAGACTGTAACTGATGGCAGAAACTTAACGCCAACTCCCTCATCTAAATGTCATAATTAAGGATGAGAAAAGAGAACATTTGTTAAAAAAATGACAAGCTAGAAATGATATCATTGCAGAGAAAAGAAGCGGTCATGGGTCTCACTTTCTTGTCTAGGCTGCTGGTGATGAATGCTGTGGCTGACGGCTGAGGTGAAGCATCTCCTCCCTCTCGTCTCCAAACAGCCAGCAGCTGCTCGGCCTGATGGGCTGCAAACAGCTGACCGAAAAGCTGTGAGGCGGTCAGCCACACCCAGCAGTGAGGGTACCTCAGGTGGGCTTCAATATGACCTGAAGGAACACATGTTAAAAAAAAACAAACAAAAAAAAACGTGAGTGTGCGTGTGGAATGTGTGTGTATATGAAGAACAGAGAGGTGGTGTGTGTTGGTCCTTTACCCCACATATGACAGAGTGTGTCATGAGGCTTGCTAAGTTCCAGCAGGCCGCAGTGTTTGCTCAGTTTGCTGATGAGAGTCAGAAAACTGAACAGCAGCCTGTCTGCTCCCCTCTCTTCCTGCTCCTCTTCAATCTGAAAGACAAGACAGAGATAAATACTCTCTTTTTTTTTCACAGGTTTAAAAATTCTAGCTAATAGTGAGTGTGAATGTGTTGCCTTACATCTTCGTAGTTGTCGGGGTTTATCTCTCTCTCCAGCAGAGGCAGCAGGTCGTCCAGGCGACGGGCAAACTTCTCCTCCTCCACCTCCACGAACAAACCACAAATCTGAGCACCAAGACGGCGCATGCTGGTCTGAGAGGGCAGGAGAGAGAGTCAAAAGTTTTTAAATCAAATATAATCAAATACGTAAGTTTACCAAAATCACCACAACTACTGTAAAGAATACAAAACATACATTAATAAAAACTGCCATGTTAAAATTACAAAAAGAAGCTAATTTAAAGGATTTTTTTGGATGAAACTGTTGCACGAGAGGTGTGTGAGTATGTGTGTACCTTCTCTGCATTCAGCCAGGTGTTGACCAGGGAGAACAGGGTGTTCTGGTGGTTCAGGTCCAGCTGGGCCAGCAGGGCCTTGATAGCTATAGCAGCCATTTTCTTACAGCGTGCTGAGTCATCGTTTACCACGACCAGGGCAAGAGGGGCAAAGAACAAGCCGCTGTGCTGCAACAGCAGGTTCTGAGCAGAAAAATAAAAACACAATCTGGTGTGAGTGTCCTGCTGGTCTTTGTTTTGGCTTTGCAAAGATGCATGCAAAGACAAAAATCAGCATTTGTTAAATGTGAAATGTTACACTGCAGCCATATGTATGCAGGATTGACAACAGTTCCTGAGTTTCATTTTTGTCCATGAAGACTTGAGAGGAAACATTCTCACCTGAGGGAAAGTCTGGAAGATGTAGGCCAGCATCTCCAGCACAGACTCCCTGCCTGTGTCGTGCTCATAGCGCAGCTGGGACACCACAAAGTCCAGGTGCTCTCTCAGCTTCCTCCCCAGTGGATAGTCCAGCAGGTACTTCAGATAGATCTGCAAAACGCAAAGCACGAACACCTGCTGAGCACTTAAACTCTCAAATCATCTCTGTCATTCAGCAAGCAGCAGAGAGGAAACATCACACTCGACTTCTTTCACGTGCGAGTGAGTACCTGTCGGCAGTGGATTCTGATCATGGCGTTGCTGCCGGTGACAGACAGCTTGGCCACTTTTTTCAACACCTCCTCCATCTCTGGAACGATGAGCTTCCTGGACAGAATCGCCTGCAGGAGACAGACACACATGCAAACACACACCTGGGAGGTTAGCTTCTTTCATTTAAAGAATCTATGATGCAGCTTTAACATATTGAGTATTTGATCTTGATCTTGATCAGGTCAACATCTGACTGGTTACCTTCAGCAGGCCGAACGCGGTGGCCTGGCGAGACTGGTCATAGATATCCTCCTCAGCGTATCCCAGCAGCACCTGCAGCTGTGTCTCTGAGATGTTGTTACTTTTGACATTCTTGACCAATATGGTGATGGCCTGAGAGACAAGCAGACAGAATAGATATCACAAATCAGTGCAACAGCTCTAACTCAGTTGTTATAAGGCTTTTCAATTTGGGGTAGGCCAATGACATTTTCACGATATTTGCATGACATTTTATAATGCCATGCAAATTAAAAAAAAAAAACAACAACTTGAATTTATAATTTCTCTCAGCAAATTTGAAGAATTTGCCTACAAAACTAAAGGGAAACTACCTCAAATAATAAAAACTGATCACCAAGTGATTTTCAGGCGTGTGCACACATATTCTTTACAAATTTCCAGCACCTTGAAGCAGTTCTGGACCAGGTGGTAGTTCTCCCCGCGGGCGGCTCCGGCCTTGGAGTAATCCTTCAGCAGGACAAAGAGCTGCTTGGTCAGCTGGCTGGCATTCTGCCCCACTGCTGGCAGAGGGAACTTCAAAAGCCAAGTAAATGCCACCAGAGTCTCTGTGATCACCTGGGAGGGAGGAGAGACAGAAGAAGAGGGTGAGGGTGGCAGGTGGAGGGAGTACGAGTTAAATCTTCATCTTATTATATGAGAATTAAGAATAATTTTGATCAACTACTGCTCGATGCTGGGCTTGTACCTTGACATGCATGGAGTTGAGGCAGTCAAGTAGCAGAGGTACGAAAGGGTCCAGCATCTCAAGGGCTGAGGCCTCAGATGATGTCACTTTGGATTTTTTTAAACTAAGGTGGAGCAGCTAAGAAAAAGAAAAAACAGTCAAAGCACATTCCCTCTTAAGGCAAAAGGAATTTACACTATTTTTTTGATTGTGCAACACAGTGTACAAAAGTTATGCATGTTGTTAGATGAATTATGAACTGTAGCAGTAGCTCTAAACAGGTATGGCTTCTTTTGTATTTCTACAAACTAATGCAGGAGTGTTTTCATGTTCACCTTGAGGCCAGCGTCCACCAGAATGTGCATGTTGGTTCGGCTGCTGACAGCAGCTTTCTGACCTCCTCTCTTAGGAGTCGGAGGCAGGAGCAGGCAGCTGGGGGGAGGCAGTCTGGGGTCTGGGGGAGGTTTAGCTGAGGCTTTTTCTCTACAAATACACACACACACACACACACACATACATGGTGTCATACATGACAAATGGAAATGAGCTTCAAAGCCATTCATTGTGCACTATTGTGAGTTTGCGTGTGTGTACCGGTCTCTCTTTGTGAGCAGCGGCAGGCTTTCGCTGACCAGGCCGTGGCACAGCAGTAAGATGTCCTGGGAGGTCATACCATTGTTGACCAGCAGACCCAGGACCAGTCGCCGCAGCACAGCACCCACCCGGTTACACATTTTCAGACTAGATGATGTCTCCAGGATCTGAAAAGAGGAAAAGTGTTTAAAAAAAAAAAAAAAAGAAAAAAAAAAGAAGGCAGACTGATGAGAACTATCAACAATTGTACAAAAAGTTTGCTTTTCCTGTTTACACCATGTAATTCCAACAAACAAACAATTCCAAAATATTTATTCCTCTTTTTCAAAATAATTTTATTTGGGGCGCCGGTTTAGCTCGATTGGTAGCGCAGGTGTCCCATGTACGAGGCTTAGTCCTCAATGCGGCGGTCGCCAGTTCGACTCCGGCTCCGACCCTTTGCCGCGTGTCATTACCTCCTCTCTCTCTGTCTCCCCCCTTCATATCTGTCCTGTCCAATAAAGGCATAAAAGCCCGAAAAAATATCTTTAAAAAAAATAATAATAATAATTTTATTCACCCTAAATGGAATTTAGATTTGAAAAACACAATGGTCCTTGGTGGAAGCAGGAGACATGTGTATGAAGATGAAAACAGGCAGATTGTTAGCCAGCAAACTTTCTTAGAGTTAGCTCGCCAGCTTAAATGCCATAGCTAAAAGAGCTGTTATCAGAGTTAAACAGGGATTCTTTAGCAACATGCCCTAAATTGCTGGTTAACAGTACATGCACTGGCTGGTGGAGTTGATTTTATTTTCAAAGTTAGCTTTGGCTAATTATTGATGAAAAGGCTGATGCTCAACATGTTTTACTATTGTTGTTTTTTAGTGAGTAAAACTAACAGTCCTCAAAGTTGATTAAAGTTGATTTTCTTTTACCAACTGCAACAATTTTTTTGATTAAAAAACAAAAATATATAGAACAAAAAATATTTTTGACAAAATAAAAATGCAGTTTACTTTTTCGTTTAAAAAAAAAAAAAAAAAGATTTAAGAGTATAAAGGAGGTGCTCCCTCACATAGCAGTATGCAGCCACTACATGAAGGCCTGCAAAAGCCTGACAGTGGCAGTGTGCCTATCATCAATTGTTTTTTTCTTTTTTTTTTTTTTTAAATGGAGCAAATGTCAAAATGAGAGACAAATTAATGCAGTTTCCCATCTTGTGTTTTTTATCATATTCTTCTATTTTACCAGCAAGTGAGGTCTGTCTACGAAGGGTTCAGATTTTTAAAATCAAATCAAATGCATGTTTACCTCTTTCAGTGGCAGTATCAACTTGGTGATGCTCTCCTTGCTACAAAATCTGGCAAGCAGCTCATAGGAGTCCATGCTTTTACTGTGTCGAGCCTCCATCAACTTGGAAACGATCCCCTTCACCTCCTTCTCCTCAGCCACAGCCCCAAACAGCTCATTGTTAAATACCTAACCATCATAAAGAGAAGAGAAGGTGAGGATCCAGAAAAACATCAAAATAAAACCACAATCGTTAGGCATTTTTTTGACATTACAGAGTGGATTTATGGTTTAATTACTTACATCGATGAGCATGTTCATGCATGAGTCCAGGTCACCACTCTTCAGGGTTGGACTGAGGACTGACAGCAGCTGGTACACTGTGAATGTCAGCACGTGAACCTGGAGAGAGGAGTACAAAGGCACACAGAGGTATTAGGATTTTCTAACACAAAGACAATGCTGACACATCTCTTCATAACCATTTAAAAAAAAAATTAAATAGAAAAAAGTTACGATAAAATCTATGAAGCCTGCACACACAAGCAAGTGTGTGCTAGTTTCTGTTACCTTGTAACTGTTTGTGTGCCTACATGGTCGTGTCACTGTGTGCACGCATACCTGGTAGCCCTTGACCAGGACTGACTGCATCTCTTTAAGCAGGTACTGCAGGTACCTGCAGCCTAATGTCTCAAGGATCTTCACTAGAGTTCCCCTCGCCACATCACGGATCTCCTGGAAACGGTTCCTCAGCAGGACGCACACCTTGATCAGGATACTGGACAACATACATATGTATTAAAATTATGAAACAGAAATCGCACCTATCATCAAAGTTAGGTTAATTTGAACAATTACAACATCCGCCTCTAAAGTAGACTCATATGTAAGAAATGATTTTAATTTGAATCTATTGCCATCTCTTTTTTTTTTTTAATTCTCTCTTTTGTGCTAAAGAAATTAATATGACTTAAGTCAACTTTGAATGTCTTTAAAGTGGCTCTAAACTGAATTTCTTCACCTTTAATACCGGACACCATCCAGTGTGTATGCATTTATACACACACACACACACACACACGCACAAGGACATGCCCACACGCACGCACGCACGCACGCACGCACGCACGCACGCACACACAGCTGCATACCCTGGCAAGTTGGCCTCCATGATGTGTGGAGGCAGAGTCTGCATCAGTTTGACCATAGCGAAGGCTATTGGTATCCTCACCACCTCCTCATCCTTCACATCCTTTGACTTCACACTCTTGTGCTCCTCGTCGCGCTTGACCTAGATGGCACACGCACACAAACACACACACACAGTGTAACTACTGCACAGCTGTTTAAAGTTTAGAAACAGATAAAGACTGTGTGTTTTTGTGTGTTGTACCTTTGCAGTGAGACACTTGTGCAGACGTGGCAGCACGCTGTTATTAACAGTCTGGTGGATGGCGCTGATCAGAGACTCCAGCTCCTCTCTGCTCTGCGGCAGCCCGCTGGCCACTGCAGTGGGTTTTGATGCTGGTGGCCCCTTGGCCCCAGCTTCCTCAGAGACAACCTCCCTTTCTCCACTGGTGGTTCCCATTTCCGTGGGATCATCAGATGGAGCAGTCTTGCCATCTACTTCCATTGCCTCCTCATCATCGCTGGCGTCTGATTCTTCGACTGCTGGTTGCTCCTCATCATCAGCTTCAACCGTAGTAGTACCAGCTGCACAAAGTATGTTTGATTTATGTTGATAATTATCTTTTAATAATTATCTATTTGGACTTAAACACTGCTGGTAACTAATTTATAAGGCCAATCTTTAAAGAATTCAAAATTTAAATTTCTTTTAAGAGACTAATCAAATTTAGAATTTTTAAAGTATTCGGTCCCTCACCCTCTCTGGCCTTGGCAGCCTCCATTTCTCTGCTGAGGGTCCGATGGTCAAAATGGAAAGCTTCCAGGACTGTGACCAGCAAACTGCAGTCAGAGAGGTACAGCATAGAAAAAAAAGGAGAGTGAGTTGATTAGTACTCTTAGTTTACAAATGCTTTAACTTATCATGTAAATGTAAAAATCATTAATTATAATAAAAACCTTTAACATAAGCTATGAAAATGTTAAAAAACTTGTAAAAAATAAACAAGAGTGTGAGCAGACAGCCCCACCTCACAGCCAGTTTCTGCTCAGCCTGTGCTGTCTGCAGGATGTGGATGAAGTGTTTCAGGTAGTAGAGGTACTTGGACCAGGTCAGCCTGCGACACACTGCGCCCACCACCTCCACCGACGCTGATATCATGTTCTCATGCTGCAACATGAGAGGAGAGGAGAGTTCAGATAAACTGACAAATAAACTACTTGAATGTGTGTTAAAACAAATATGATGGGATTTTTGCAGGTTTGTGTGCCCATGAGTCACCTTGAGCATCTTCTCGTCTAGCAGGGCGGTCATGGCGTACGGCATGATGTAATTCTGGAGTGAACGAGGCGTCATCACCAACTGACCCTCGGTCAGCTGCTTGGCCAACTTCCTCAGAGCACGACCTCGACGATGGATCTAAATATGAGGAAAATAAGCACACGAATGTCAGTTTTGGTGGGTTATGTATTTGACAGACGGATAAAAGAGGAGACAGGAGATAGACGAGTGAGTTTTCAGGGTTTTCTCTCTTACCTGGATGTGCTTCATGTGCTCAAAGAAGTCAGACTCGGGGTCATTGTAGTCAGTGAGCTGTACCAGGTCTCTAAACTCCTTCTTGGAAGGGAAAGTCTTCACCAGACAGGCCAATACGGTGGTGTAGTCATGCTGCACACTCTGTTAGAATAGAGGGAGAGACTTCTGTCATACTGAGTGAACTTGGAGCATTTCTCTTGATAAAGCCAGAATGTTTAGAATAAGGAGAACAGGTGTGTGTTCCTTACCTCTGTCTTGCTCCGAAGCCCTTTGTGAACAGCATCCAGGATGGTGTGCTGGACAATGTCCCTGTAGACCTGTTCTCCAGCTCCAACCGCTGCCAGCTGGGTGATCACTGCAGACAGACACAAGGTGGCGTTGTCTGCCAGCGACATGTCCCCAATCTGCATCAAAAGGACAGAGGAGAGGAGAATCAGCAGATGAGGAAAATCTTTGCAAATCTGTAGCTTTTAGTTTAGACGGCATTTCTGCTCACCTCAAAGGTGTGGAAGCAGTTGTATATGAGGGTGCTGATGTAGTCCAGATCCAGAGTGGTCATGTCTTTGACTCGTCTGGTGGCATCTTGAAACGCCGTCAGACGCACGTCAAAGTAGATCTCATCCAAGTGTCGACTGTCAAATGCATTAAGCTGAAGAGGGAGAGCAGGAAACAGAAAGAGTTGTCATACTGATTGTAACCAGGTTTAAGTGTGTTACAACTAATACAATATTAAATGGCCTTACCTTTGTTGCTAAATCAGTGATGTATAAGAGAGAAGGCTCCAGATCTGACAGGGTCTGAAAACAGAGCAGCACGAGCAGATTCAGATTGAGGCAGAAGTCAAAACCGTAGTCATTATGTAGGACTACAACCACATTCATAGCAATACAGGCTTTATATCAACAATGTGGGTCTATATCTGCTAGTCTACCATACATCTAGTATTTTGTTTAGTTGTCTTCTGTACCTGGAAGACATTAGTGAGGGCCTGCCTGGGCAGCTTGTTGTGGATGATAGAGAAGAGTCTGCTGAGCGGCCGCAGGAAGGCTGAGGGCTGCACACACTGTCGCAGCAGGTTCTGCACTGTGGCCAGGATGTCGATTTCTGTCTCCTGAAATTAAACACACAGTGAGGTAAGTCACGAGTAGCATGAAGAAGTCCAATCGAGGGCTAACCATTCTATAGTTTGCCCTGAGTTGAGCCTTCCAGGTACACACTTGGCCTACATCCCACCTTAATCCCTGTTTGAGAGGTACAAATATTCTTGGAGGTTTCCATTTTTCCATCAAATGTTTGATCGACAGTGACAGTTTTTTACATAACCAAAAAATAATGAGCTGTAAGTCTTACTTGAGGGTTGTTGCTTTTCTGGAGGTAGGGCAGCAACAGGCTGATGAGCACTGAGCTCTGCTCCTTGTCACTCACAAACCGACTGACCCTGACAGAGAAAAAGCCCCACATTCAAAAATTATCTTGATAAGACAAAGAAACTGAGAAACTGAGAAAACATCAAACATACAGTAGAGCAAAAGAACTTGATGTGAACTATACTGTATGTTGTAATCCAAATAAAACACTCACTTGGAGAGGATGTTGAGCTCTTTTGCCACTTGTGCCCTGAACTTCTTCTTCTTGAGTCTGTCGGTGTTGCTCACAACTCCTCTGAGGTACTGCAGCAGGGTGGATATGTGAGGCAGCAGCAGCCTGGAGCCCTGAGTTAATGCATCTGGAGGAGATACAACAACATGCCAATGTTACTCTACAACAACTGGCCTGACACTGAAATCAGGAGACACAACAAAAGATGGTGTTTCTCTTAAAGGCGAACTCTGCTAACCTGCAGTGACAAGAGCGCCCTCTTGTGGCTGTGGGAACACACAGCTCTCAACACTCAGTGCTGACTCAGTCTCTGTGGCCACAAAGTCTTCGGTGGTCGCAAGGGACTCAGCTATGTCCATTACCATGGCAATGGTTGCTGGGGAAGCATTCTTGGCTGAGAGGAGGGCAAAGACATTGAGGAGGACGTCACACTCTGGCTGGTTTGGCCTCTGCTTGGCCAAGAGGGGGAAGAACCTGAGACAAGTAGACAAAAATCTTCATTTAACTAAATCTGGATGGAAGAACTGTTGACTGATAAGGATGTCCTGGTAGATATTTGACTAATGTGACAGTAACAAAGATGGAAAAGAGAAAGACAGACTCTGACCTGGCATTTTTGCACCACACATGGATGAGTTTCAACAGAGGGGTTGGGGAGTAAGGGCTCTCTGTGGGGAGACGACACACCTGCACAAAACAGATTATTAACATCAGGTGAGCCAGAAATATGTGGACAAAGAAAACAAACTTGATTAAACATTATACACAGCAGTTGTTTGCACTTACTTGAGGCCAGACAACAGCCTGAAATACGCCGTTCAGCTCGTCTTGACTGAAGCTGTAGGAGTCAAAGCTGTCAAAAAAGTCCTGGATCCTTAAGATGCCAAGTCTCCTCAGGTTCTTCAGAGGACTGATGCAGCCCGCACGCAGCTGCAGGATAAGTCCATTTTTTAAAAGCCTTTCACACACTTATATTTTAGAGGACAGATTACACCTTAAAAGCTTCACTCAGTTCAATTTGATTTGAAGTTTCTTCTAATTCTAGAATAATTTTAATAACTGATAGTTATTTAAGATACAAATAAATATTCTTTGTGATTCCTATCCTGCTTACCTGGTCCCTGTGGTCCAGGACTGTGGACACTGATGCAGTGACACATAGCAGGATCTGCAGCACCTTGGGCAGGTAGATGTGGATGAGGTGGCCCAGTTTCTGGATCACCACATTGATGATGTTTAGCAGGCTGTGTTGACGGCCCAGTGGAAGGACGGCACCTACGTCCGTCTCAGCTATTGCTTTCTCCACCGCTGCCAGGCAGGAACCTGAGGACACGGACAAAGAAGACTGACGAGGGAACCTCTCCTGTACTTTTAAATCTGAATCTCAAAATTAGTCAGGCAGAGATCTGTTTTCCTGCATTAGATACACTATTGGAATCATTTAAGTCCACTGACCCCCCCCCCCTGCAGTGTGCTCTACCTGCAGGTTGCTGTCAGTGGGTGGAAGAATCACTAAGATAAAGTCCATTCATCAGTCTAGAAAGTTGTAGGAATAAAGACAAATACTCTCCACTGTTAGCAGAGCACATATTGAAGGGAAACTCAGGATTTTTGTGGTGGGGTTATATAAAGCATGTATCCATGGTCAGTGTATTAGCTACAGTAGATTTTGGTCAAACCAGATAAGTAATCAATTCATGCCCCCAACTCGCTTTGACGATTACAAGAACAAACATAGTTTTAGTTAGATTTAGATTAGATTTAGATTTAGATTTATTGGTCCCCAGAGGGGAAATTCGTTTCCACTAACTGTACATTACAAAGGGACAGCA